>JAMAGZ010000249.1:0-19748 GCA_023626575.1 Penicillium sp. PF1803
TATCCTACATAATAATTTTTTGTGGTGGTAGAATTGACGGGTTGACCGGGTTAACGGGTTGACCGGGAATTACGTTACTATACCACGGCTACTATCTAATCGGATAATCAGGCATAAAAAGACGCATATAATAGTTATACCACCTATATCACTACTATGGTTAATTACACTATATAACCTGCAAACAGCTATTGTATTATATCATTATGCAATCTAGATCTATTTAGATCTATCACATACATGAAATATGTTTGATATGTTTATGCTATAACTCTAGGTGACGGTAAACCCACACGTGACCACCTACTCTAGTGGCTACTCTAGAGGTAGCTAGAGGAGTATCGGGATACTCCTAGACCTACCCCCGGAGTAGGTTAGGGGGTAGCTAGGAAGGACTTAATATATAAGGACACTCCTTTACTATTATGTATTTAGTTCTTTGCGATTAATTATTTAGTTCACTAGGATAGTACCTTTATATATTATTAGTTACTACCTATAGTACTTTGCACTTTATAGTTCACCTTTAAGATAACCTAACCTATAAGTAGGGGATTCACTTAGTGATAACACTTAGTGATTAACTTACTTAGCGCGCACTTCTAGCACGTTCTATAAGACCCTTAATAGGATCTAACCTATAGTAAGGCCTTATAAGGTAACGGTATGATTAAGAGATACTCTTAGAATCCGTAGTTAGAACTAGGTAAGTATAACCCGTGGACGTTCTAACTTATAGTGACCGGTCGGCTCCGCGTGATATATTAATCGCCCTATCTTTAAACTAAAAAGTAAAGTTATTATAGTAGGTAATGATAGCACTATAAGTAACGTTTTAAGTAGATCGAATTCTACTCTTACTAACGCGTAACTTATAGATATAATATCCTAGTTATAGGAATAGTTAGTATAAGTATAGAATAACTTATATTCTAGTAATACTATTAAACTATCTAAGCCTAAGTTTTATTATAGCGAATAAACTAAGCTTTATACCTTCTTAACTTAGATAGATATATAGGTCTACCTTATTTACTATATATAAGAAGCTAATAAAGTTATCTACGCTTCTACCTATCTTCGCGGATAGGTATTTAAATAGTTTAAACCTATATAAGAGAATTTAACGATAAACCTTAGAAAGACTAGGGAGATATTACTAAGGAAATATTCACGTCTTATCTAATATTTAAGAAAAAAACTTAAGTAGACCTTTAGTGATATTAATACTACTAGGACTATAGAACGATAACTTATTAACTATAATAAACCGGATTAGCTAGCGTATACGCCACTAAATTTTAGTAAATTATCTCATATCTTAATTTCGATAAAGATATCTATATCTAGATCTTTAAGCGAGGACTTAAGGAGGATATTAAGGACGAACTTATATAGGTCGATAGGCCTAAGGATCTCTACTAAATAATCGAGCTCGCGGTTAAGTTCGATAACTAACTTTATAAACGTAAGCTCTAACGACGAGAGTAACGATAAGGAGGTAGTAATAATAATATACCTTATTAATACCGCTACTATAAAGGTAGGCGAGGATAATAGTGATAATAGCCTAGGGAGTATAGCGATCCCTATAGGCTACGACTAATAGAGCTTAATGTAGTGAGACTTCTAGCTAAAGAATAAAAATAACGAAAAGATAATAACCTATTTTTTAATTATAGGGAACTAGGATACTAGGCGCGTATGTATAAGAAACTGTCAACATATATGCATGGCCCGTCGGGTATGCATAAATATTATGGTTGGTTAAAACAGCACACTCCGGACCCACTTCCCCGCAGGAAACCACCTCGGCCACGAGTGCACTTCTAATGCACTGATTAGCTAAAATCAACAATGATGAATCTCAACTATTCATCGGATGGAAAGCAACGAGTTTCCTAACACTCTCGTACGCCCCTAAGTTTATTCATGTTTCTATTAATCATTTCTCTATGACATTCTACCATGTACCCAAAGTTATAAATACTGCCTGTTTCCCATAGCTAAATTGAATAAGTTTTACACCTAAGTTGATCTTCTCTTTTGATCAGTGTTTCTCTTCCACAATCGTGGGTCTTCCATTAGACTGCACGACCCCTACAACCCTGTCTTAAGGTTGTACATTACATCACTGTGTGCATTATACTTCGGTATACACTACACAACACCGTGCACTACACTTCGGTGCACGAAGCGGACTTGTGACCACTATCTCAAGTTCGACAGAAACTACGTAATAGCGAAAAACGAGTGAAATAGGCGGATAAGCTAAGGCTATAATAGTTATAGGTAACCTAGGATAGTAAGGTCTAACCCTAATAACTACGAGCCACTAATAATAAAGGATAATTAGTAATAGATAGCTCATTACGCTAGTAACCTAGGGCTACCTATAACGAGGTTAAGTACCTAAAGGAAACTATTACTAGGGCTACTCTAGATAAGTATAAGCACTTAAAGGACTAGGTTATGATAGGGTCAAGCCGACTACGTAGGTTCGAAGGCTTTTACCCTTAGACCAAAAGGTCAATTCAAATTAAATGCTTAGTGCATTCAATCACCCACGCCCTTATACAATAACATCTATCCGGCTGCTCGTAGTACATTTAGTGGTTTTTATAAGGCAAAGCATTTATAAGGAAGGACGGGATCTGGCCCGTGCCATAGGTAACCTAATAGGCGTTAAGCGAAGAAGAAAATAAATACGCCTATAACGGATAGGTAGAACACCTATAGTTAATCACGAAGGGTAAAACCCTAGACACCTTCGTAGACGATATAGAATACCGCGGCCTAATTAGCGTAGAGTACGCGATAGAGAACTTCCTAGAGATAGATTAGGAAGGAATTAAGAGTTAAGGGTAGACCTAGTACGGTCCCTAGAATATCACTAACTCCTAGGAACTATCTAATAACTCCTAGGATTAGGGAATAGGGATCCTAAAGATACTAATTAAGACGCTAAGAACCTAGAGATCCTAGAGACTCTACCTTAACTCCTAGGAATAGATACTACTAAATAACCTTAAGAGAAACCCCTATAACACACGATTAAAGATGAATGATTTATAGTATTCTAGAAGACCTTTAGGCCTATAGAGGACCTAAGTAAAGTGAGATAACTATATAAATAAACTATAATTAACCTTAAAAATATATAAAATAAACTTAAGGATATACTCTAGTAGAATTCGGAAGTATAAGCTAAATAACTAATAGATATTATTAACTAACTTTACGAAATAAGGAAGTAGTTACTATAAGGAGATACCTATAAATATGTTAGGTAATTATAGTAATAGCTTATTAAGGAAATAATATATAATAAATACGCTAATAAATATCTATATAATAGCCTAAGATATATATACTAAGGATATATATAATACCTAAAGTATAATCTAAGAACTATATTAGCCTATTATAATAATAGCTATATAATATATATAGTGAGAAAGGTTAAAAGAAGCTTAGAACTAAAGCCGCTATAATAAGAGAAGAAGCCTAACTAGAAACTAGAATATATAGGACTCTAGTTTAGAGACTAAAGGATAAATACTAAATAATAATATCTTGTATTTACTATACAGGGTATATATATAAAGATTACTACTAATATCACGTTTAAAATATCTAGAGTAATAATTAACTTAGGGGTAGCTAAGAACTTTATAAGCCTATAATATAAATACTACTATAAGATCTAAGGCGTAAAGAAGCTATAGCCTATACCTATTATTAGACTTAATAGAGAGAGTCTAGGACTAAGGATTATATATAAGAGTAGACCCTTATTAATAGTTATTAAAGACTACTTTAAGGTAATTAATTTCGATATTACGAGCCTTAGAGAGTATAATATAGTACTTAGAGTACCCTAGTTAAGGAAATATAACCTAGCTATCGACTAGTAATAAGGATATATATTATTTAATAGATATAATTATTAATAGATAAGTAAGATATAGACTAGAGATAAGGAATAACGAGCGCTAAAGAGACCTAGTAATAGGGATATAGGTACTTATGAGAACCCTTACGAAGGCGAACTTAGGAGGAGTTTTCGGCTAGGAGGTAGGCCTAACTAGAAAATAACTAATATTAGGGATATCGCGATAATAGAGTAATAATTAGATATAATAGACGAAGAACTAAAGGAATATATTCTCGTTAGCGATAAGGAAATATCCCTTTATACTATAGGAGTACTAAAAGAAGAATATAAGATTCCTAAGGTATATATAAAATTAGGATATATTTACGCTATTACTAGATAGTAAGCTACTAAAGTATAGCCTGTTTAACTATAAGCTTAAGATTAAGGATAGCTAGGAACTAAAGTTTATACTAATTTACCTAATATTATAGAAAGAGTTAGCGACGTTAGAAGAATATATTAAGGGTAACCTTAAGAAAGGAAATATTTAATACTTAAAGTTATTAATAGGATACCTAAATATATTCGGGCCCTGCCCCCGGGGGGGGGGGTCTTATAGTTAAGGAAGTGGGGCGAGCTACGCGCAGGCCACTCGCTTCCGCGACGACGACCAGTGCGTCTGCGGCGCACAGGAAACAGTCACCCATGTGCTAGTGGACTGTCCAGATTTGAGGGATATTCGAAGGGAGTTACGGAGGGAAGTGGGGGACGCGTTCAGAAGCGTCTCGAGTCTGCTGGGAGGCTCAACCGATGGTAAGAAAGGTAAACCAGCCACCGACTATACAACGTGTCTATTCTGTCGACTTTGGAGCAAAATCCATGTTCATCATTTTCAGCAGTCATAAGTGTCATACATTGAGTTGATCTTTCTCTTTAGCTGTGATAGTCTAAATGCCCAGTTTGACCCATAGTCATGATCCATTCCATCAAAACAGAATCATATATTTCTGCAAATTCTGCATACCCAAAACCCAATCACAAGCTCTGCCCTCCTCAGTCCGTAGTCTTCGACACTCTTGTGCAATCGCCAGGGCATCGCTGCATGCGCCCGAATGCTTCATAAATGCACTCATACTCCGAAGCAGTCGATTCAACGAAGCCCACTGGTCATCCTGGGCAAAGCATGCCATAACACACAGAGGCCACGAAACGTATTCAAGTCCCCCAAGACGCCCCAGACTCTCAAAGGACAATAGTAGGGCTGTGCACTCCCCCCGAATCTCCTGCAGCTGTGGGTTCGGCCCAGAGACAATTACATGCAGATAGATGATGGCTGCTCGAGCGAAGGTGAGAGAGATTTGCTTCTTCATCTCTGCTTGACTGGCAGACTCGTCACGCCGTTCTGCGTTGTGCTCATCGTTCAAGCTCCTAGATGAACTGGAATGATGTCGAACCGAGTGTTTCAAAGACTGGTGAGTAGCAACAGCCCGGGAGGCAAGTTCCATTATACTCAAACTCTCCTGTACCTCTTCATGTTTCTTCCAATTTTGTAAGGTGAAAACCTCCCACAGAGAATGAGCCACTCGATTTTGACAGCCGCGGATATCTTCCATGATGAAAACATTTGATTCTAGAACAGAGCCATGGTTGATACCGAGAAATGGTCCACGGCCAGATGACACGGTGGCTAGGATATCAAACCAAGTGAGCTGGCCGAGTATTGACTTTGCTGCCGCAATTTTGAGACGAGATAGGATGTCTGGGGTTGAAACAATCATCGCTAGACTCTCGGTGGTATGAAGGGCCAAATCGGTCAGTGTCTCCATGTAAGGTGCCGCCTGGACCAGGTAGCCTTCCCATTGACTGGATCCTCGGTGAAGAATCTGTCCATATCAGCAATCAGCCTTTTTCGAAGGAAGAACACCACTAACCTCAAGATACATGGCCTGGAGCAAGCATGTACATGTAACCAAGGTTTGCATATACTTTTGTTCAGTATCCGTGATAGAGATGACGGCGGCGTCAGATGGAAGCGAGTTGATAATGGCAGTTGTCTTCTCCATATCCTCCTGATAAAGATTGGCACCCTGCTCATAGTTTAAAGCGAGATGTGTTTTGCTCAGGATTAGTGAAATTTGGAGAATGGCGTCTGAACAACAGACCGCAAATTGCAGCCATTGCCTAGTCTCTTTGACAGAGACACCATCGAAGGGAAATTGCGCATGAAGGACATTCTCGAGGTAGTGGGAGAGCAGAATGGAATTCTCAATGCATAACTGTTTTGTACACAGAGTAGATTGCTGATGAGTGGCTAGAGGCCCTTTACAACCATTTAGCTGATAGTCAAAATGGAGACCGCTAGAGTGAATCAGTCTTGAAGAGTGTTAGTTCTCTAGCCTGAATGACCTCGTTTGCGATTAGGGGTTGTCTCTATTGCGACTTACCTGCTTGGTACAAAGGGATTGACTTCTGGCTCTCGTGGCTGGTCTGCTCGGTGAGTGATAACACTCGAAACCTGGTGGCTGCAACGATCACCAGCTAGGTCGAGGTTGAGGTCGGTACCGGTGCCACTTTGAAGACCGGAGAGAATACTTGTCGAGATTGTTGACCGCGGTGACATGACGGCGCCTCCAGACCTGTCTGTACTGGAGTGCAATGAGCCCGCACTGGAGTGTGAAGACACTATCTGATCTAGCATGAACTCATCTTCTGACGACATAACGAAGCAGCTACTGGGCCAATTGATAGATGGCACACTAGGCAGAGTTATTGGAGACCCCAATGGCCTTCCAGGCTCCCTCGGGCTCAAAGGCATCGTCAAGAGCGCAGTGTCTTGTCCAACCAGGTCCAAGGTTTCGCGATGGACTTCGTCCCGTGGATTATGAGCATTACTCCGCGAGCGATGATATCTTTTTGGTTTCTGCCCATTCCGTGCGATAGCCGACTTGACTTTCTCAGCTTCCTCGCGCTCTAGCGCTCCTCGGTCCATCCAAAATGGCTTTGGTCCATAGCCCTGACAGATAACACCGAGACGTCGGCAGGTCTGACACAATGGGTGTAGTTCGTCGCATTTCTTTCGTCTGAGTCGGCAGGTCCAGCATCCCTTGGTACTCCTCATTCCAGACGTTTCTGAATAGTCAATTCATTGTTTGTATCAGTGCTTGGGTTTGTCACCTACTGCTCCCAGTAGAATCCGTCACGTTCATTTTCGAGCTTCAAGTACTGACTGATGTTGTTGAGAACATACGATGGATCGTATCGTCGAGAATGATCTCGTTTTCGCCCATGTGTTTCCGCTGCTGTTAAAATCAGCCGAATCCCATGACGGGGTATTCTTCCCCAGACCATCCTGCTCATTTGGAGAAACAGGGGCCAGGGGCTAGCCTGGCTAGCTGCATGATTAGCACCGAGGCCGGCGCATTTTAGACAACTGTGCCGTGGTAAAGAACACTTAGCGAGGCACCAGGATAACGCCCGCTGTTGACTGGACCAGACGTATGTTAGACCTTGAGAAACTAACTTCGCCTTTTTGAATGGATTTATATGGGGAGAATGGGTTTTCGCCCGTACCATTTTGACAACTATGCTTGGCGCCAGAGGCGAACCAAAGAAGGGGAGAGAGGGGGGAGAGAGAGGGGGGAGAGGGGGAAGAGGGGGAAGAAAGATGTCAGGGTAAATCTCCACCTAGTAACGTAATTCCCGCCCGAGTGAAGGGAATTGATAGGGACCGCAGATTTAGCTAGTTAGTTAGTTACTGGCACATAGTTAGTTAACTAGTTAACTATAACTAACTAACGTAGTTCACGCCTGAGCGGATCACACGCCCGAGCGGATCACCCTAAAACACCATACTAAATGCGATAAATTACAACTTCATATCTTAACAACCAGATGAATTTATAATTAAATATTGAGGGTTCATAGGCTTAATACTATCTCCCGCTCACTGGCATACTTCAGGAGAACTGATTAAAGTACTGACGGAGATATATATTTAAGTCTTGATGGACAAAAATACAGCGTAATTTATGGTAACGCATCTAAATCATCTTTACATATAGCTTAAAATTTAGTAAAGCTCTTCCTGTATCACATTGAATACATGATCTAAATTTTTAATCGAAATTAACCTTTGGTGGTCGAAATATGGGTGAATAAAAAGAAGGCACTTACAGTAGTATGGTGTTTTGGGGTGATCCGCTCGGGCGTGTGATCCGCTTGGGCGTGAATTACGTTAGTTAATCAATTTTGCCAAGAATCCTTACCATACATTACCGCAGCAACTGCATTACTTAGTTACTCTACATTACTTACTACTACTATAAGAGCTTCTCTTTCACTTGTTCCATTTCATATTATTAAAAGAAAGCACGGAATCCATCGTACTAAGGTTTTTATCATGGTAGATGATTTTGTGCAGAGAACACGTTTTGTCATCGCGGGACGTCGGGGCCACAATTCCATCCGTTGCTCAGATCGCTTGGAGGCAGCAATTTAGTAAGGTTTCTGTTCAATTGATCAACTGTGGGCCTTCCCTTCATCTCCTGTGCATTTACCCGATTTGATTATCTCCGACTCTGCGATTCCTGCACGGTCCTAGGCAAGACCAAACTGTGTACAAGAGGCTAAGAGTTAGCCTGGGGGGAAGGGGGGAGTATTAGGGAATAGGGGTGCGCTTTAACGTGCCGGCGTGAGCCATTTCACGAATGCCCATCAGGTTTCTGCGGTGTGCTTTTGATTTTCCTGATTTCTCGATATCGCCGTACACCTAGTACTATAATAATAGTAACTATGTAGAAAGAATAGAACAGATATCGAATCCCTTGAAGATCAGGAATGTGGATCGAATCACCTACTACTGGTATGGTGTGTCAGCTATTATCCTAGGCCACCTCTGCATGAGCGTTCTTGTCTCCAACCTCTTCAAGAAACCCAATGCGAGATCACTATACAGGATGAACCTCATGGGGACAAAAAAAGAAGGGGGAAAATTGAAAAGAAAAACTTCACCTTAACCGGCTCCGAACAGCAGGTCAACGAGGGCTTCACATGGGCCCTTTAAACTTTCTGGTCGTCTGTCTGGGCATACCTACGTACAGCCTAGGGACACAGGTGTGGCTTGAAGCTTGAAGCTAATCTCGAACAAGATCTAGTAGTGTGGGGGCTGCAGGGTTAGCCTCAAACCGAGACCTGGACTGCGTGCCCCGTGCACTGCAGCCTTCGTAAGGTGGCTGCCTATCACCGGGACTAACGTAAACTATGAAAGGAGCCAGTCGCAGTGAGAGAAAGATAAAGAAACCAAAGATGCTAGGTGTTCGGTCGGTTCCCTTCCTCCCACAACAACGCAACCATGTTGAACTCATCTTCAGCATGTTCGAATGACTACACTTTCGGTCCTGCAGTAGTTGGCTGTCGAGATGACTTCGATTTTACTGTTACTTTTGAGCAGACAATACTTTCAATTGCTCCTTCCGTCTGCTTCATTATCCTTGCATCTCTGAGAATTCTCCATTTGAGTCGGAAGCGGACTGTGCTGGCTGCACGTCAATTCCAATCATTGAAACTTGTGAGATATTCTTCCCATTTTACCGGGGTCTCAAAACAGCTAATGCAATCAAGGGGGCAATCACGTTGTACGCAGGACTGCAAATCGCTCTGCTATTTTTCGCTGCGCAAGCGCCCACCAGCACGCGACCAACCTCCGTTGCTTCTGCTACCCTTGCTCTCTTGGATTCAATTTTGTTTTTCGGCTTGTCCGCGCTCGAGCACGCGAGGTCGCTAAGAGCGTCAATCTTATTCAATAGTTATCTTCTATTGACGCTGCTTTTCAACACGGCCGAATGCCGAACCCTATGGCTTCAATCAACGCATCCGTTGGCCGCGTCGGTGTTCACAGCTAGCTTAGGAGTGAAGATTACCATTCTGCTCCTAGAGGCCCAGGGAAAGCAACGCTGGATCCAAGACAGCCAGCTCAGCCCCGAAGAAACGAGTGGTATTTTCAGTCTGAGCTTCTTCTACTGGCTGAACTCCCTGGTTGTGGGCGGATACCGCAAGATCCTATCCACTGCAGACCTGTATGTACTCGATGACAGCCTGACAGCAGAAGCGCACGAAAGACCTTTCCAGCAAATCTGGCTGCGACATTCTTCTCATCGCTATCCTCTGCTTCGATCACTCTTTGCTACGCTCAAATGGTCGTTTCTAGCCCCGGTTTTCCCCCGAATCGCTGCAGGTGCATTTTTTTTTTTGCCAGCCTTTCTTCATCAACAGCATTGTCAGCTATCTCCAAGTCGGTCGCGACGAGCGGTCGCATAACGTGGGATATGGCTTGATCGGGGCCGCTGCGCTCATCTATACGGGAATCACCGTTTCAAATGCACTCTACTGGTATTTGTACAAGCGAGCCTTAAGTATGCTACGCGCATGTCTTGTCACGGCGATCTACTCCACCACAACCTCCCTCTCAGCATATGACCAGGACAACTCTGCTGCTGTGACACTGATGAACTCAGACATCAATTACATCCAGATGGGATTTGAAAATGTACACGAGTGCTGGGCAAATCTCATTGAAGTTACTATCGCTTGCTGGCTCCTGGAGAGGCAGCTCGGCGTGGCATTTGTGGCTCCTCTTGCAATTGTTGTTATATGTGCTGCGGGCTCATTTGGCATAGGGAAGTTTACTGGGAAACGCATGGGTTTGGTCATGAAGATGGCCCAACGGCGTGTTGGATTGACAGCAAACGTGATTTGTAACATGACTTCTCTGAAGTTAGCGGGTCTGGCGGACCCAGTTGAAAGTATTATTCAACGCTATCGCGAGGATGAAGTGAATGCCCAAAAGAGGTTTAGACTTCTGACATCCTTCTCTACGGTGATCGCCTTCGCACCACTTCTACTCTCGCCAGTGGTTGCATTCGGCGCTACCGGAGAAGCACTGACCGTTAGCCGAGTCTTCACTTCGCTTGCATACATTCAGTTACTTTGCAACCCCTTAACAAAGCTTTTCCAGACCATCCCTCACATTGTGGCATCAAGGGCCTGTCTGAAGCGCGTCGAAAAATTCTTGTTATCGAATTCGACCGGAGATCGACCGGGTTCTCTCAACCTCCAAGATGCATTAAAATGCGATGTCGACACCACGCCAGAAAAGGCAACCCAGGTGACCGATTATTCCTCTGATGCTTCAACCTACAAATCTAAGCAGCTAGGCTGGGAAGCTGGGAAGACTGTGCTTAGAGACATCGAGCTTGACATCCCTCGCTCAAAACTGACAATGATTGTCGGCCCAGTTGCTTCTGGGAAGAGCACACTGTGCAAGGCTTTGCTGGGCGAAGTACCCTTCGCTGATGAATCAGTCAGTATTACTCGAGACTTCAGTCGCATTTCCTATTGTGACCAGGATCCGTTCTTGATCGATGGCACGATTCGCCAGAACATCATCGGGTTTGGCGCTGCCAATGAAGCTTGGTACCAGAAGATCCTACAGGCAACCGCTTTGGTTGAAGATATCGCAACATTTGCTGATGGGGATAAATCCATGGTTGGCACCAACGGTATCACATTGAGTGGTGGGCAGCGTCAACGGGTGGCACTAGCCAGAGCTCTTTTCTGTCGCCCTGAGATTGCCATATTAGATGATATCTTCAGGGGTCTGGACCTGAAGACTGAGGAGCACATCAGTCATTGTGTGTTTGGGGCAGATGGACTATTGCAACAAATAGGAGCGACATCGATTCTCTGTACTCATTCTACGCAGCAGCTTCATCTTGCGGATCATATCATCGCCCTTGGTAATCGGACTGTTGTGGAGCAAGGCTCCTTTCAAGAACTGATGGCAAGAGATGGTTATGTGCAAAGCCTAGGGGCTGAAGAGACTCGAAAGCCGCCTAGAAAGCCGCCCCAGGGTACGAATGCAAGTATAAGCCCTGCCTCCCCATCTCCAAAGGAGTCAAAAGAAGAAATGGAGAATCAAGCTCGGCAATTGGGGGAATTTGCAGTATACAAGTTCTATTTCTCCCATTTCAAGTCCAGCATTTTCTTGTTGTACGCTATCTCTGCCTTAATATGTGCATTCCTCTTCAACTTCAACACCGTGTGGCTTGAATTTTGGTCAGTGTCTGTGGAAAATGGAGAACGCCGATTCCCGTTTTATC
The DNA here is from genome assembly GCA_023626575.1 of Penicillium sp. PF1803. Taxonomy (NCBI): domain Eukaryota; kingdom Fungi; phylum Ascomycota; class Eurotiomycetes; order Eurotiales; family Aspergillaceae; genus Penicillium; species Penicillium sp. PF1803. The sequence goes on from JAMAGZ010000249.1 coordinate 12,037, forward strand.
TTGGCATCTACATCTTGATTCAAGTCGCTTGTCTTATGCTCTTCTTTGTTTTCTTCGGCCTGGGAGGAATAGTGATGACACCCAGAGCAGAACTGCTTTTGCACCTTCGTGCATTGAAAACTCTCATGACAGCCCCGTTAGCATTCTTCACATCTGTGGATATCGGTGTCACCACGAACTATTTCTCACAGGATATCATGCTGGTCGACGAGGATCTGTCAAGATCGCTTTCGAGCACCATCGCCACAGGTTTTGTTGTCCTGGGACAAGCAGCTGTTATTGGGGCTTCGTCGCCGTATGTCGTGATTGGATATCCTGTTTTGGCTGGCCTGCTATACATCATTCAGAAGGTGTATCTACGCACTTCAAGGCAACTGCGATTTCTTGAGATAGAAGCAAAGGCTCCATTATAGTAAGTCACCTCCAGACTTACTCGAGCAGCGATTAAAATACTAACCTTTTACCTTCTACCAGCAAACATTTCCTCGAGACATTGAGTGGGGTAGTGACAATCCGCGCATTTGGCTGGGTGAAGGAGAATATCGCTCTGAACAACCGCCTGTTGAATGAATCCCAAAGATCTGCGTACCTTCTTGCTATGATCCAGCAGTGGCTGACCACCGTTCTCAACATGGCAGTTGCAATCATAGCCATTATCTTCTCCGCGTTAGCTACGCAGCTTGACATTAGTGGACCAGCTTTCACCGGTGTTGGTCTGGTCAGTATCATGTCTTTCGGATCCATGCTCGCCAACCTTGTCCGGATCTTTACACAGCTTGAACTTGCAACTGGTGCCTTGAGTCGACTAAAGCATTTCAGCGAAGATGTTCCCAGAGAGAAGGGTGATGGATCAGCCGGCCCGATTCCTCTAGAGTGGCCGTCTCAAGGGAATATCGAGATCTGCAACGTCTCTGCTGCTTTTCAGTGAGTAACGGTCCTCAGTGCAGTGGGTTTAAGAGAGCGCGATGCTAACATAGAAGCTCAGAACTTCTGATAACGCATTGATCAAGGATTCTAGTAGATTGACCAAAGATTTCCAGGCACCCCAGAGTCTGGCTTTGCGAGGAATCTCATTGTCCATTACACCTGGCGAGAAAATCGCTATCTGCGGCAGGACCGGCAGGTACGTTTGATATCTATCCTGGAGAGGGGACATATTTGCGTTGACTAACATGTTTCATGTGGCTCTAATTTAGTGGCAAATCATCCATAGTCCTATTAATTGGAAGACTCCTCAATCCAACCCCAGAATCTGGTGATATCCTCATCGACAACATCCCTCACACCCAAATCCCACATTCTCTCATCCGCGAACGCATCATCACCCTACCCCAAACCCCCTTCTTCCTCGCAGACGGCAGCACGATCAAAGAAAACCTGGAACTAAACCTCATCCCACCAGCCAGCGAAAGCCAAGAAAAAGAAGAAGAAGAAGCACGCCGTGTCCTCGAAGCAGTAGGTTTGAAAGAGTTAATCGAGGAAAAGGGCGGGTTAACCTCCGAGCTGAAAGCTAAATCTCTAAGCAATGGCCAGAAACAACTATTCTGTCTTGCGAGGACGGTTCTTCGTAAGCGCACTCGTGATAGATTACTGGCAGAGACTCACGCCAAGCTTGACCCCCAGTCGGAGGGAGTGGCCTCTGTGACGAACGGCGGTATTCTCATCTTGGATGAATTCAATGCTGGTGTTGATGACAAGACGGATGAGATGATGCAGGCTGTTATTTGTCGTGAGTTCGCGAGGTATACTGTGCTTTGTGTTGCGCATAAATTGGATACTATTATGGATTATGATCGGGTGGTTGTTATGGAGAAAGGAGAGATGATTGAGGTAGGCAACCCTAAGGAATTGTATGGGCAGATGGGGAGCAGGTTTCGTGGTCTTTGGCGTGAAGGTGAATGAACGATGGATGTTGAATCTTGGATTTGAATATCGTTCCGGGTCGGTTTTGTTCATGGATTGCTGAGGTTTTGAACTGCATATTTTACAGGTTGACTCCATGGTTAGATGTCTTTGGATAGCGGTACTGTCAAGCTCCGCAGGCTCGCATCTGATCCTGTCCCTATCAAATTTCCCATTTGTATTCAATAATAAAGCATTCTTAAAGACTCTTACAGAGACTAGATTCAAAGCCTTTGCAACTGCCGCAAAACCAGATCTTTCAACACCACAGATGAATCTACTCCTCGAACTTGACACACTATAACAACTTTCTCTTCATGCACTGCATACTGATAATTGAATACCACTAGCTACTTGCCCACCTCCCCCAGACTTCAAGTCCCTCATAGTCCCTACCAACCTATTCAACAAGCGATGGTTCGAGTCACCGATGCCATTTATGCCATTCAAGCCTTGATGTAGTTGTAGTAGGCAGGTTCGTCGGCGCTCTCCTCCTTGGCGACATCTCTGTTCTTGATGTAGTTGTAGTAAGCGGGCTCGGCCTTCGCCTCTTCTCCACGCTTGATGTAGTTGTAGTAGGCAGGCTCGGCGGCGCTCTTTTCCTTGGCGACATCTCTGTTTTTGATGTAGTTGTAGTAAGCGGGCTCGGCCTTCGCCTCTTCTCCACGCTTGGTGTAGTGGTAGTAGGCAGGCTCAACAGTACCAGCCTCCTCAACAGCGTTCTCGCTGTGAGCGTGGTGAGGTTGAGCTAAAAGTCAATCAGAATCCATACATCAAGTATTCTAAAGACAAACGGATCTAGTGCACTAACCGGGAGTGGGAGCCGCAGGCACGGTCACGGCCAGAGCGGCCAGAGCAAGGCATTTGGGCAGCTGCATGTTAACCAAGTGGAACGACTAGGTTGGATCCGGTTTTGGAGGCGTAGTAGAGCTTAAGAGCTTGTTGATGGTCAAGATTTGGTTACTCCAATACTGTTTGGGGGAGCTCAATATTTAATATATGATGTGCTGCTCTTTTGACTGGCCACTCCTATTATTTGGTTAACGCGTCAAGGGCTGGTAGTGAATCAGGGCCAGGCGACACGCCCATTTCTCATGTCTTGTCGCGTCACGCTGAGAAGTCAGGACTCACGGGCGAGGCCGAGGCGGTTGATGGCGCTGCTGCACTCAATGGCTGAGGGATATCGAGTGGAGCGGATGTGGTTATTGCCCTGGATAAGAAAATACTGGTTATTCAGCCGTAGGCACTTTGTGAATATTCCAAAATAGTCGGAGATATGACTGGGTGGATTTGAAAGCTTGGAGGATGTCGATGATTATGAAGTGAAATGAGCAAGGAGTTCCTTGATCCTCACAAAAGCTCAACCTGAAGACAAATAGTCTACTCTAGAATTAAATTTCTATCAGACATTCAAGTTCCATGTGATCCTAGTCTGCGTGTTCTGGATGTTCCAGCTCTACATTTGTATGATTCCCATCCACATGCATCCCGGTGGTATCTCTTCCTTTCGCCCAGTCGAAAATAGCATCGAAATTCCGACATTGATGCTCCGTTTGATGACGGGAAAGATACCCACCAGTCTCTTCATTCCACTCGAATGTAATTGGAGTCAGGTCCCCATGGCACATGATGACCTGTCTGAGGTAGTCGACGCAGTGGTCTTGTATTGTCAGCTTATCAGATGTTTCTCTTTTGAAATCCGATTTGACGACTCAATACGTGAGAAATAAACTCACCAAAATGCTCCTGACGTTGAGGAACGTCATTCAAGGGCTTTTGGGTGGCAAGTGCATCGTGGAGCTCCCAGAACTCACCGCGTAGCCATTTCTGGAGGATTTGAGCTTTAGAAACGTCACGGAGTCAAAGTGATACTCACAATACAATGAAGCTGATGGAAGACCTCGAGTTCAACAAAATGCTCTTTGGCACTCTGTCTCGATGCAGCTGAAGAAATGGATAGACGCTCGTTTTCGGCGGCGGATATTGTTATGATGCCAGCTGGGAGACCAAAGTTGGATCATGATTTCCATCAAGAACTGAAGCAGAACCCTTACCACTAAGAAGATGCTCCCAAGCAGCATTGTTATTCTCATTTGGTCGACCCTCAAATGCTGTCATCTCCTGATGTCTGCTATCATGGAATCCTGCGCGGTGGAAGGTCTGGGATTCATAAATGACGGGCGCATCAGAGTATGCTCCTAGTTCTTCGTCAACGTAGGTATTTCAAGAGCCTGGACTGAATTAAGGACATACTCTCATTACCAAAAACACAAGTTTCGTTCTTGCGGGGCTCGAAAATATGAAGCATGAACCAGGTTAGAGAGACGACGAGTAATGATAAGCCGAGCAGGTAGGTGCATGTTGCGAGGCAGGATCTTCCATTTACTGTTCTTTCTCCGCGATAGCTGTTTGGTACGAAGGGTTGTGCTTCCCCATTCTCTGCGTCAATACTGTCGCTCAAGTCTTCTGAGGATCGGGGCTCATGGAGTTTCTCCATCGGGTCGAGTATGTAGTGGTAGACTTCACTGGATATCCGAGAGCAGAAGTTTTCTTTCAACATACAACAGGGAATTTTTGCAAAGGTGAAGCACACCTCAAAATCAAATATGTTTGAACATTTTCGCCGTTCGATCATTGGGTCTGGAATATTCGCATTGACCAGCTGTTCAGCTGTTCTGGCGTGCCGCTTTCCCCCCGCGGTTCGCTCCCGGGTCTCCCAGGCCGTATAATAAACATGGCCGGCGTCTCGCCAGTAGGCCTTTGCGAGTCGAAATGCGGAGCTAGTCGCACATTGCTCAGAGAGTCTCTTGAGCTATCATTCAATTGCGCGCTCTTTGCAAAAACAACTCTTCCCTGAAGCCATCGCCCGCCCTGTCAGTTCCAACAATGCCGTCTCCATCAGTCTCTTTCTGGCAGGATGTCAAAGAAACATTCTCCGTGCGAAGTGTTACAACGGACTCGGAAAAACCATTCATCCCTTCATCAGACGAGGAAGAGCAGGATGGGGAGACGGTCTCAGCTTCCATTGAATCGCGAGGTCTTCTCTCTCAGACACCAGTGACGCGAACACGCCGACTGGTAGGGCCACTTTTAGTATCCTGGCCAGCTTTTCTCATCATCGTTGTCCTTTCAGTCCTATGTGGTGCTCTCATCACAGGCCTCGGCAATCTTGCCCATGGCGTCCCCCAGTCATCTCCAGCATCACCCATCGAGACCCAGAACAACAACTATTCCCGAGTAATGGTGAAGCCCTGCGGCAGCACACCTGAAGAAGCCAGGGCACGCCGCTGCCATTTCGATGTGATCTCTTTCTGCTGGCTACCTGAAGAGTGCTACGACCGCGAGCTATCAGCCGATTTCGATGCCGAGAATGAACTCGAGTGGTTCATTGACCCTGAGAAAACGCAGCCACTTTCCCACGAGCAGATCATGACAGGTGAATATACCGGATTATATGTCAATTGGGAGTACCATCTCCGCCATTGTACGGCTATGTGGAAGAAGATGCATCGCGCCCTTACTGGGCCGTTGGGGAAGGCCGCTATTGATTCTTATATTGGGAGGTACCGTCATACGGAGTATTGTGAGATGATGCTTTTGGGGAATCGGACCACGGCTTTGGATGTGATCAATACGATTATTGTCGTTAAATATCCGGACTGTGGAATGTTGTGAGCTTGGATCAGGGGTGAAGGTGAACTTAGCCAGATTAGAATGTGTTAAGCAGGTTTAATGATTAGAATCAGTGTCTGCAATTTCTGACGTATAAATTTTGATGATAATTTCTTTCAGTCTATGAGTTCGAGACCTCAGGCGTCGATTAGTTCCGTGATTATCTAGATACACCTTCATGCCTCGATGTCAACCTCATGCAACATCCGTAGATCTTAGTGTACTACTGGCTATCTCACAGATCATTTATTTCACTCGTGAGAATAGGTCCGGAGCATAGACTCGATCCACAGACACTTCAAAACTACATGTGCTCTCGCTTTGGTCAATGGGCTGAATAGTTTAACATTGTCTATTCGATCTGGCTAAACCATTGGCATGACAGGTTCAATCAATTGAATCACATGTGAGACTCCAGAAATTCCCAAACAGCCTCCCAATTCTTACACTCGTGAGGACCATGTAGGCCATTAAACATGTGCCTTCCATCAACAGCGACAGGCCACTCAATCGACATATCCGCAGAGCACATCAGGCTCTGCCGGACAATATCAAAACAGTGAGAGACATGCCAGAGACCATGTGTGGCTGTTTCGAAAGTCTGGTTCTCCCAAGTGTCGTTGGGGCTCATTTCTAACAAATGCGCTGGATTCACCCTTCCATAGACCAGATCCCACATCATCTTTCGGATTCCCCCCTTTTTGATGTCAACTGGATGTACTGTAAGGAGAAGCAGAAGGGAACTCACAAGACAATGTAATTGATGGAGCACACCAACTCCATAGATCATCTCGTCTTCACCGGAGACTTTGAGACCATCCGGCAGACCCTCGCCTTTGAGGTAGATGAAGCCTCTCTTGTTGATTCTTTCCGTTGGGTCCGCTAGACGTAGAATCAATCGTGAGTGTGCTATTTCTTGAAAGGACCAAGATGAACTCACGCCCACCTAGACGCTCCCAGGCGAGATCGCTCTCTTCCGAAGGCCGAGCCATGTAAAGAGGATCTTCTTGGAATGTTTTCATCTCCGAAGGAACTGCAGAGCAATTAGATGGCCTCCGTCAATACGATCGAGCAACATACAATGAGGCAGTTCAGGAAGAGAATAATCAGGCGCGGAAGTCTTCTGACTTAGGCGTAGCAGGATCACGAACAACAGCACGACGATTGCCAAATTCGTCCCGGCCATGTAGAATGACAACCACGGGGATTTCTTCTGGTCGCGATCCATCCATGTCGACGGTTTGGGTTCCGAGTCCAGGGATCTGTCGCTCTCACCATCGTCGGAGAGAGATGAGTATTTCGTGCTCCCTTGTTTCGGGTAGGGCCAGTTGAATACCATGTTGACGATGCTATGACTGGTTTCTCACTAGCAAGGAAAGGAAATGTTCTATCAAACCGGCGACCATGCAGTACTTTGGTTATGAATACGAGTCTATTTGGCCCCACCTTGCTTTCCGCCCGTTTGTTTCGGCGTGACGCTGAACGCTCTGGCGGCACGCGAACCCCACACATTTCAAGCGCAGGCAAGCTCGAGGATCTTTCTGGTTGGTCTCGACTTGATTCTTGATGAAATCTTGGTTAGAATTTGGAGTGGATTGGAGTTGCTGTTTTCACGCTATGGTACTCCGTATATTGTTATATGCCGTTGTCCCTCTCTTGCGCCAGCTAGCCACATGCTCTTGACTGTGTTGATAAGACAGCCATCACGATGGCTGGCGTCTCGCTGGAGCTGTTGGTTGATCTGGTCGAATCAAGTCACTGTCTACTAGGGGTCGGCACGAATACATATTCGTAACATTTTGAGATATTCGCATTCACATACGAGTTGCTCCGAAATGTACTCAGGAGAGTCTTATGGAAGGCGAATAATGAATTCATGAACTTATTAGACAGGAAGGAGCAGGTCGTGGTATACCACATTCAGTGTTGAGTGATCCGTCTCACCCGGGTTCCGTAGGATGTGAATGTCCGAAGCCGTTCGAACGCGGGACAGGCTGGTGTATAGTTAGCCGTGGGCAAAGACAGGCATGGTCAGGTCTAGCACTACACGGTCTAAAGTGAGTCCCTAAATATATTCGGGCCCTGCCCCGGGGGGGGGGGGGGGGGGCGCGGGGTTAGGGACGGGGGGCGGCGGGGGG
>JAMAGZ010000250.1:0-19492 GCA_023626575.1 Penicillium sp. PF1803
GAAACGATGTTCATACAGTATTTTAAAATAGTGGTGGTCAATGCGCTGCTCATTTCTTTTGAAATGGACCTCCGTAGACTATTAGGAATTGCACGTGATGTAGATCAACGCGACGAAGATATTGGCCTCGAACCTCATCTAGGGGGTGAGTCACCGTTTAAGAACAGTCCTCTGTTCCTCTCCTCCCTCCAATGCTCTTTTCCTCACTAAATCGTCTTCTTACGCACTCCAGGTGCAGAGCTGAATGTGATGGCTTCAACAAGCCGATGGGTAGGTATTCATTTTCATCTCGTGGTCTTATCCACTAGGCTTTGGGTGATGTTTTCTTCTACCAGCCCTGTTCATCCTATTCTGTTAATTTTGGGGGTTCCAGGGCTTTCCAGTGCGAGAACAACTTGTCTTTCCGAATTTTGCGCTAATGGTTCCGTTCGTCGGGGCACAGCAGGCCACTGGCCAACCACCTTCAACAGTCAATCTAACCTAGTCTGCAAACCCAACGTTCTTTCAATCTTTCCAGCCGCCAACACGAAGCAGCAATGTTGAACGCCTTGGACCGACACAGCGTTGAAGCGGTTTTTTTTGGGGGTGGGGGGGGGGGGGGGGGGGTTTCGAGACCACCAAATGACGTCACATCACAATGTGGTCTAGATCTACGCCCCAGGACTACTAAATCTGGGATAAAGAGACGCTATGTATACATGATTGGCTTATACCTGTCAACAGCCCCACCCAGGTGGGCTTGGCTCGCCGATCAGTCTCGAAAGTTCCAGAGCAAAGGAAGAGGCTTGTATTTATTATGCAGGAGGTCGGCACGTCCTCGGTCACACACGCATCCCATTCTCTAAGTATCATGGACGAGACCGCCCGAGGCTTTCTAGCCCAGGCTATCCGGGACGCATTTACGTCTTCTGGTATCGATCATAACGAAGAGTATATTGATTCCTTGATTTCTAAAGTCGATAATGACGGTACGTTAGACACTCGACTTAACTAATAGAATGGGTGTTGACCTTAATTATAGTCCTCCAGGCTCATCTAGCGAGCCAGGACGGCAACACAGAAGAGTCCCCGTTACGAACCACCGGCTTAGCTTTACAAACGCCTCCGGCTTCACCACACAGAGGGCGTGGCTCCTATCGGATTCTGAATGCACCGAAAAGGAACTATGGAAATCTTGCAGGCGCAGAACCGAGGAAGAGAAGAAAGCGGCCCATTTCGAAGCCTTTAGAAAAATATGGTGATAAATCTCCTTCCGACGGAATTACTGATGAACCTATCGAGTTAGGTTATCAGAATATAAGTCAACAGGTATGCCACTTTGGCTAACTAATAAAATTATTTCACGTACTTAATCCGAGGCTAACGTCCTTTGATCTAGCCTAACGATGACCATATGAAAGGTACTTATATCCCCGTCGACATTTCCTCGTCCTCGTCCTATTAAGCAGACTCCGCGTACACATTAAAAGTAATGTCATCAATATTGTTTAAATGCGCGAGGGTTAATTTCGCTATTACTCTATACGGGCATCGAACGAGCGGTGCCCTAACAACGACTAAGCCTGATAAGATCCGGAAATATGTCGATGAGATTTCGGAATATGATTATGAGAAGGTAATTAACGTTATCCGTAGAGATAATGCTTTAGCCATAGGAAAGGGTCTGCAAAATCGATATAACGAAATAATTTTCTAGAAAATCATTCTTAAGGGTGCTACGTTAATCGATCACACAAAGCTACCGTCTATAAAAGGACCTACAGACGGATTCATAATAGCGGAAAAAGCTATAACTAAGAAGTTTATGGAAGATGCTAGGTACGGGTTAGGTGCAGAAAACCAGCGGCAATGCCGTATTTTCTAGAAAAACCTGTTCTAAATGCGTAAGGCTAGTATTAATAAAGTCCTCTATTACCGCACTAAAGAATTCGATAGCTACTGTAAGGGATATCCGAAGGCGTCAAAAATCTCCCTTATAGATGCAATAATGAAGTGGGAGACCCAACATAGACCTCACATCGAATAACTAGAAACACGGGCTCTTAGACTCGCGAAAGGCGACCTTATGCGCCTATCTGATCTTGAGAACCCCCACGTTGTAGAGAGGCTGAAAGTTCACGAGTCCTCTTAGAATAATACCAAAAACGAATGGGCCTTCACCAGTGAAGAAGAAAGCTTCAAGGAAAAGGGTTTGCAGGTTTTCTCTCCTGAGGTTTTATGCGCACCCTACGACTACCAATTAGTATCAGACTCTGGGGGAGATAAGTCAACATTCACCTTTCTCCTGCCTAAAGATGGTAGCTCTTTGTTCGCCTGTTCCATTGTCCCCGTGCGGGAGGGGGACTTTCTAGGCATATTTGCTAGTAAGATTCGGTTTTCGGAAGACTGGAGTATAACCCACGGTATCCGCGGTCCTATCGGTAATCTGTGGCTAGACTACTCACAAGTTACGGGTACGCTGAACCAAATGCTGGTCTTAGAACCTAGTGGTCCCGCAAACGTCCGCCTCCAGTGGGAAGTAATCCATGATGATATTGGGACCGATAGTTGCACCTTATGGAGAGTTTCTGTGAAAGCTACTAAGCCTATAATGCCGTTCGACCCTCTTGTTCGCGCGGCTGCTTAGCAGGAGTAGTACGTGCTGCATTCATCCTCTGAGAACGCAAAGAGGGGGTTTCTCGAACTTTGCGACGCTGACTAATAATACATTGAACCATCCTTGTTGCTATATTTAATCTAACACTGGCTGTATTAAGGGAATGCGTGACGTTAAAACGATAAGCAAAGAAAATTTTGCGACTAAGCCCACTGAAATTTCCTGGCTGAGGGTGCTGGTTAGAACACCTCTTCTTTGATATGCCGCTACGGTCCGCTGAAATTTGCTGAATTGTAGTATTAGATATGTCTCCCATGCACTGAGTCGCGTAAGCCTTGGCCAGGACTGACCGGGCTGTTATTGTATGCCCGTTTGCCGAGGCGATCAGTTGGAACACGTTTTCGTCTGTAACTATATTCTCAAAGACATTGCGATGTTCATTTTCTAATTTCGCTGCGGAAGTATCCCGCTCCTCTTGGCTAGAACCGGAATTTTCGGACCTGTCGCTTATATTGTCGTGCGGGGAGAAGTATTCTTGAAAGTGAGATGAGTGGTCGTCTGGCTTCAAGAGCAGGGCACTGGCTTCTTGATAAGTTGCGGCTGACGTGGACTCTATAGTCAAGGAAGCGAAATAATTCTTATTCACGTTTTTTCTTGTCTTCTCTTAAGAGTCTATAACACCTGTGCTGAACACGAACCCCTTATGCTTCTTTCCGTAGTTAGGGATTGTGCTGAATAATAAGGCGTAAAAAGAGCCTCAAATGAAATCATCTACTCTGTATCTAATATGATTGCCACACGACACTTGCATAACACTATGCGGGACTTATCTGCATGTTACGTGGTAATAAAATTCTGGTCTAAGATAAGACTTGGCCTAGCTCTACGTGGTAATCATGATTGATGACCCCGTAAATTTCTTGCATGAACAGCCAAAGAAGACGTGACGCATCAACCTATCATTTCCACGAAGCGAAACGCCTAAAGCCTTAATGTATATTTGTTTTCAAACCGAGCAACGCTCTTCTACAGGTGCGTTCGGTGAGATAAGGGAACGTTTGGACTTAGATAGCTAAATGTAGATAACAGTTTCTCCGTGAAGCTTTAGATCGAGATACAGGTACTCTATCATTTAAGACTTATCTTCAGTAACGGATGATTTTACATATTTCCTAGGAGATCAACGGACATCGGAGTGTTTTGCTCTGCAACATTAACGTAACTAGAAGTCCTCCTTGGATGAAACCATGAGCGGATTTGCCGCCTTAGCCTTAAGACCGGGAAGGAACTTAGGGGAATTTATGTAAATTGGCTAGGTTTAATTAGTGCCATAATGATTACTCTAAATGATCGTGGTCCCTTCTCCTAAAGTAGGGATGCTTTCCGACTTGGTCCTATATGCTTTGCGGGAGAGGAGGCGCCTTAATAAGGCGTGTTATTCTATAGGTCGTGCGGGCACCCGCATAGGCTATAACACGTTTCTAAGAGACTATGTCTTACAGGAACATAGGAACATGAAGTAGCTTATCTGCGGTTCGGGTGTGGGCTTATGTTATGACGGGACGGGTGTTCATGATACCGAATTTAGAAGGAAGTTCTATGTAAGTTGTCAAGTTCACCTTGTCCGCCTTAACTTATTCCCTTTACGCCGTGTAGGGCGAGCTATAGGAAGAGAACAGGAAAAGCAAAGGCTATTTAGAGATTAGAAAAACTTATAAGTTCGAGCTTATTCCTTCAGAAAATCCTTCTTTTAGCGGAGGGCATCCTTTTAGCCGTCTTGATCTATAGTCACCTTTTTCTTTATCATGTCTTTGGAAAGCAAAGCCTAAGTTCTTCCATAGCAGGGTAGAATTTCACCGAGTGACCATATAAAGAACGCTGTGGAGCAAATAGTCCTACTCGCCGCTAGACCCGAGCTATAGAGCACTGCTAGTATTTTCGATGAAATTAATCGTCACTAGGCAGAAATAAAAGCTAAGGAAGCAGAGCTAGTTAAAGCCTAAAACGATCTTAAGGCCAGAGAAGATAAGACAGAAGAGGCTGTCGAAGTGATGTTTACTGTAAATGAAAAGCTCAAGGTCAGGTTAAGAGGTATCGAAAAGGATAATGGGTCACTGCTTAAGACCCTTAAAGACAAGGATAAGGATCTTAATAAGCGTGCTGAGCAGATTAGCGGACTCGAAAGCGACCTAAAGAATCTACAGGCGAGCTATTCCTAAGAAATTAAGAAGGCTGCATAATTGTGTCGCGATATTTCCTCGCTTTAGGAAAACATTAAGGAGAAAGAAAAGATAATCGACAAAATGAAGGCTGCTAGCTCGAATCTGAAGACGTTACTATCTGACGAACAGAAGAAGAGTGCGAAACTTAAGAAAGAGAGAAGATCACTCCACGAAGAAGGGCAAAAGACTTTAGCATAGCTCCGAAAGCTGGAGAGTTTTGCCGTACACGATAGCGAAGCTGACGACGACTCAATGTAAGTTGCCGCTTGATAGTTTAGATAATGTTTTTGACCATCATATACTAGGATCGATGAATTTTCAAACCTCTAGGATTACGCCACTTCTGAGGTCGCCCTAATTTTGACTCAAAACCTTAGTGTTAAGACTCTTAATGTGAGTGTCATACTACCCCTTATTGTAAGCTGTTACTAACATTAACTGGAGAATAAAATGCGTTGGGATAAATTTCAAAGGGACACCGAGCTCGCGGTCCGGTATTATGTCCCCTTACTTACTTCTGACTCGCCTGCTGCTAAGGGAATGAGATTGGCTATCATACTTATAATTCTAGCCCGGGAAATTAACAAGCATATCTTCTAACTAAATTATCTTTTCTCGGACACAGAATTAAGGACGGTTCTATATAACCTCGCTATAGTTAACAGTAAGAAAGAGTCGTTCTGTCGGTCCATGCTACTTTCTATCGATCACAGCGTCCAACAGACATCTATCCAGTCTAGGACATAAGCCGTGGTCCGTAACGTGTCAAACCATTTATTCGATCTGCTATTAGAATCTTAATTTAGCGAGTTTCGACAGAGCATAGAAAAGGTCGCGAAGAGGGCTATTAATACTTAGCGTCCTATCCAGCACGCTAGCAAGAAGTACGAGCCAGATTTTAAACCCCTTAAATAGGACGATAATGATTAGTCTCTGTTTCAATTTCCAGGTGATAATGATGATCAAAACGAAGTGGCTAATAGCCACTAAGGCGGCAACCTGCTCACCATTTTCCCACGCATCTCTTAGGTGAACAATGATAAGCGCCATCCTCAAACTTTTGCTATCCAGCTCATGGGATCGCAAAAGCAGTGTTTAGCCGCAGAGCAGGAGAGATATCGACAGACTCCTAGTCCTAAGATCAATCGAACCGCATCTAAGGGATCGAGGAGAGCATCCATTACCCAAGGGGCGGCTCGCCCAAATAGTGTACATTTTTTAGGGTAATTGTGAATCGGTGCGCGAAGTTCTAGAGAAGTACACCCTAATCAGGGTCTACAAAGCTGCCGTCTTTGCGATTTCGGGTATATTTTTGGCCTCATAATTGCTTCTTTCATATGACAGTGTGAAATTTTAAACCATGCATTTCCAAGCTGAACGTAAAATACACGATAGAGATAAGGTGATCGAGCAAGCTAAATCAGTAATAGCTAGTATAAGGCGCAGAAACCACAGGTTGAGAAGCGCTGTGCCACAATTACAGCAGTTGAGTATAGTGTGCTGTAACATCAAATACTGTACTGTATCTCAGTCTTAGGATTCCCGTAGTTCCATCACTCAACAGTCTACGCGTCATTGCCATACTGAACTAGCTCTGCTCTGTCTGGATTAGTATATATTATTTGCCCCCACAATACTAGTGTCGGGGCACAAGCTTCAATTATTATATCTAGGTTTCTATCCTAAATCTTTTCCTTGTGTGAGATTAAATGCGAATGGACGCGGCATCATCCATGTCTGAACTCAAGGACGTAATGCGAGACTTACTTCTACGAGGCCAATTCTCCGACATGGAGATTTTTTGCCAAGGAATTACTTTCAAGGTTCACCAAGCTATTGTGTGCACCCAGTCAAGCTATTTCTATAGCGCGATGTGTGATGGCTTCAAGGTATATTTTGATAGGAAACGGCAGATATTTTCGGTCGCTTACTTTCTCTTTAGGAATCCATTGAGAAAGTTATCAATATCGGAGACGACACCCCAGAGACCATGGAGCGTATTCTATCTTTCCTCTATCTCAGGGAGTATAGCGAGGTTGGGCACATAATTCAATATCAACCCATATCGGCACTTGCCATCTGTGACCATGAGTCTGATTCTTCCATATCAGAAAATAAGCCAGAAATCTCAGAGCCAGCCAACCAAGCTGCTTTAAACAACATTGAAGTGTTTATCGCTGCTGATAAGTACGGAATCCTTCCATTGAAGTCTCTGGCAGCCAAGAAGTTCTCTCGATGGGCGACCGCAAACTGCAGCTCTCCAGTGTTCCACAAAGTCGTCGAAAGGGTCATGACGACAGTGCCATCACATGAAACAACTCTTCGAGAAGTGGTTGCCGACGTCATATCGAGGCATATCTTCGACCTTATTGAAGTCCCAGAGATAGTTCATATCTTTGATTCTTTTGGATGTCTTGGGTCCCTGGTTATCAAGAGACTAGTCAGCAACGAGCTGGTGAAACGGCCCAACGAAAATGACATTTTCTAGGGGCTTGTTCAAAAGATCAACTCTTCTCGGCGCTGTCGGCATTGTGCGAAAGATTTTAACATAAGATTAATAAGTGGAGAGTATCTAGATGAGAATTTCCGCTGCGCTTCTTGCAATACACGAAATTGAAGGTTTCGTCATAAAGGTTGCCACACTACTCTAAAGTGGAGAAAGGAGTAACAGAGAACCAATCATACGTTGTATTTCCATAGCTCCTAAGCCGTATTCGATCCAGTAACAAAGGAAGTTGTCAAAGCGAGCTGAATCGGTATAGACTAGTATGCATTTGGATGAATAAGAGCTATCATCCAGAAAAGATTGATTGATTAAAGAAAGGAAAAGACTCGAACGAATGAAAAAGGGGGCCAGGTTGAGCTGTCCCCAGGCGGTGTAACTGAGTATTCGAGTGACCGTACCGAGGTCGAAGGGTTACCCGCATATGTACATATTATATATAAACGTAAGGGCAATTGTGTGACTTATGGACTAATCCTATGTCACTGTAATGTTCAACTCTACTTTTCACGATAGAAGTCGTCCATAGTAACACGCAGACGACTTCTTTGAGAGTGAATCTGCTAGTCTTGTCACCGCATTATCTCTTTCAGCTTTAGACGTATGATCGTCGTTTCGGAATATTGGCCCGTAATTCGCTCCGCTTTTTGCGCTTGGCCGGGATGTTTGTATGCAAGGATTTCATGCTGGCCTCTATGGTCGATTTGCTTGTATTGATAAATGGGCTCGGTGAAAAGCGGCCAGTTTGGCATGCGTTGCATATAACGCATCTGAAGTCATTTTCAAATTTAAATTTTCCGCGCACTTGGAATAACATTGTGTTGCTAAGAGTCCCTCTCGGTTATGACCAAGAAATCATCCACGTACCCTTCTTGAAATCTCCTGTGTTGTTTGACTCTTCTCCCGCTATAGGAGAACCTGATTGAGCAATTTGAGTATAGTCAAATTTCCGGCAGCTGCGGTATTTCAGAAATGTTGAAGCCGGAGTAGATTCCCTAAGGAACAAATTCTGTGATTTCTTAATCTGGAGTATCATGCGAACTGTATCGGCTTCCGATTCGTTGATTACCTTTAGAACCAATCTAATGTGACTATTCTGAGGTTTTCCGCCGAAATGAAGCTTATTAGACCCATAAAAAATGGTGGCCCCAGTGTAGGCACAGTTACTCCCAGGAACGGGTTTGAAGCTCTCAGGATTGCGGGTTAGCCTGCCTAGGAGTGCAAAATCTGTCTCTGGGAACGTCAACATCCATACTGGGAGCTATATTGATCCTGAAACACTAGGTAAAGTTTCCAGAAACACGTCCGTCGATCCTGGGAACATAATTCCTTCAAAATGTGGATGAAGAAACTTTGGGTTGCTTCATGTACGGATCCACTCCTTTCTTTCACAGCCACATCCAGTTCAGGAACGTGTTGGGTAGTCCCGGTAATTATACTGCACCTGGAATATCAAGCCGTTCTTGAAGGTCAAAAGCGGGGCTTTGGGCCCTCAAGTGCCTCTGGAATTGCCAGGAGCGTACGTGGGAGTGATGTGATAGATGTTCGGAGTACATGAGCTTACACAACGCTCTCTCTACAAGCTCCAAAGACGAGTAAGTCGACTCTAGGAGCTTTTTTGCTCCTGGAACCTCGAGTAAGGTTCCCAGGCACAGCAAATACCTCCCGGGGAGCGAGTAGAGTGTCTCTGACATAGGTGTTAGTTGATGGAGGCTTCCAATAAACATCCGCAGGTTCATGGTTTCCATGTCTCCTTTTCCTGCGGTCTCCTGAACCACATTTTGACACCAAAAACTGCTACGAGACACAGCCAGTTAGGATAAGCTGTTTATTCAGAGCGATGCTAATTTTGAGCTTGACTTTCCTACCCAGCCCATCTCTAAAGCACGTCAGAATATCAGAGCAATGACGTCACTCAGCCTTATTGGCGGTGATTAGTGGGGCCCGGTGGAGATTCGGAACTGCTAAACTAAAATGGACTAATGTGCCCTCAAGAATAAACTTAATATTGAACAACGCTACTGTGAGGTCTACTTTGTCAGCCCGTCCTACAGAGACTGCTTTGGTGGAGAGCAGATCGCTGCTAGTACAAGCCCTCTCGAACACGACTAGTTCGGCATACAACCGTTTCGGCAAAGCTGACCGTTGAAGTCAGAAGAAGAGGCACGGGATTAGTTGTAGCTAAGATACCGGCCAGTTGCTTAATTAAGTATTAGTAAATGATAACCAACGGTGGAACGAGATAGTTAATTGATTGGGGGAATTTTGAGGTCGAGGGATCGCCGGAAAGATGGAGAGAGGTTGATCTACCAGATGAAATATACCTCCGTTCCAAAAACTATGTACCTGTGCTGAAATTTCTACAATGCCAAAAAGTGCGTTCTATATAGTGGGTAAGCAGGAGGCAATTCATGTACATTTTCTTGGCGTTTTAGTTGATGCTGAATAAAGGATAGTTTCGTCAGGATCGCTTGATGAAGAATATGGGCAAAAATATTAAAAATATGAGGCATGCAAAGCAGTGGGTATAATCCATGAGACACCTAACACCAGCTTTAATTGAGGGTAAGGAATGTTGTTTTAGGTGCGGGCGATTGTCTACTCGGCCTCAATTTTTTTCGGCGGGGATACTCCATTCTACAGTACCCGTCCAATTTTCCATTAACCTGTTCAAACTGAGGATACAGTCAAAGACTACTGTGTTCAAGAATGGTCCGTATCTATAAATACTATCTCAAAGATCTACTCCAACCCCTCCGGCCAGAGGTTCCGTCAGCGATAGCACTTCAGTTTGCCTCTTGCACAGATCCTATTCCTTAAAATGGGACCTAACTACCCAGATCGGTCAGGTATGTCATTTTAATTTTCCACGACGTCCCTTGGAATGATTGCATGATGTCTAACTGCAAAGACTAGAGCACGCCAAAGCGTGTGGCGCTAGGCGGACAGGGACAGAGGTAAGCGTATTCTCTCTATTTGAAAAGAACTTCGCTGACTATTGGCTTTGTTGTGTACCTTCCTCACAGCGAAATGACACAACTTAATTATCCTTCGAAGTAAAGGGCTGCTATAGGAGGACGGAATGCGGGCGTAGCGAATGATACAATTGAGATAGTGATCTCGTTATGGTGACTGGACTTGCCAAGATGGATTGAACTTATCTATGTACTGACGACGAGGCACATTAGGTACAGTACCATTGATTCGGCGTATGCTTTGGAAACGTGACTAAAATCAAACGTGGCCAAAGGCTGCCTATGCCAGAGGCAACAATCCACTCTGGAGTCAAGGAGTAAATCCCCTCGCTAGCTAGCGGGCTCCCTACTATGTTGCTTTCAACTTGCGTCATTCGTCTATCTACTGAATACTAACTTTCGACAAGGGATGGAGCAAACAATAGCCGAGTTACGATGTCAGCTTTGAAGAACAACGAAGGCTTCAAGAGGCAGAGCGCCGCCATAGAGAGACCAAATAGCGATCCTAGCCCCACACTCTTGCTGCCCTTGCGATCGCTGCCACATCTCTGTCTGAAGCGATCCGAGGCGAGACAGATGCGACCCTCACGACTAAGCGCGAGGCAACAGACCTAGTGAACCGACTTTGCTTCCAGAGTAGTCCCTTTGAAGCCAGAGAAAATCCAATTTTGGTGAGTGCTGTGGCTTCTTTTGTTGACAACGGGAATATTATCATACCTTCGAGATGCTAAAATTAGCCAGCAGAAACCTGGTCATTTTCATTTCTCGGGGAAATACTTCCACCGGAAACCGTGATCAGCTGACATAAGCCCCCCAAATCAAGCCCCCAACTTAAGACCAGTCGCGATTGTCTCAAAGTACCCTCGACACATCAATGGCCGACAACAACTCGCCGGATTACAAGACTCTTTTTCTGCAGGCGGAAAAGAGACGCAAGCAGGCCGAAGAGCGCACGCGTCGGACAACTTTCCTGGAATTCCTACGCCACTGCCACAACCTACTCTCTCGACCGTTGAAAGTCGCAACCCCGTCTCGCTCGACCACCGGGACGATACCCCTTCCGAAGGGCAAACATTGCCCGACTCGACTGCGTCCATGGTCGGATTGTGTCCGTCAACAGCAAGCCATCTACGACAGGGTATGCACCTACCTACAATCTACTGATGAATCCCGAGCACAACTCTTCCCTCCCGTGATTGCGCTTGAAGAGCTGGCTAGGCGTTTCGCTCTTCGACCTATCAGCAGTGAACAGGGCATCGAGACCTACGAGCGGATTGCCGTGGAAGACCATGTGCGCGATATCATTTCAGAGCTGTGCAAGATCCCGGCTGCTCGAGAAGAGTTCATGCTTGGCGATGGTATTTGGTTCGATAACCACACCAACGCGTTGACCGAAAGCTAGGCTGAATTAGACGCAAATCATCCTCCCATTTTACGCCGTCCGCGGCCCGATCAATTTTGCATTCACCGTGTGGACGGCAGCACTAATTCTCTCCTCCTCACCGTTGAATATAAGCCACTACACAAACTCTCCGTGGAGACCCTCCGGGTAGGACTGCGACCGATGGAATTATAGGAAGAGATGGTCAAATGCAACACAGTGCCTACGGATCCTGTGGAGAAACTTAAATACAATGCGGAGCGGCTGGTTGACTCGGCTATGGTCTAGGTATATGATGTTATGATTGAAGAAGGTCGTGCGGATGCTATTTTGACGAATGGACTTGCTCGCGTCCTCCTCCATATACCATACGATGATCCGACCACGTTGCTCTATCACTTTTGTGAACCCAACACCGAGATCGACGAAGAAGATTTGCAGAATCTACGGCAGCCGAAAACTTCCATCGCTAGGGTGTTATGCCATTGCTTACGAAGTTTTCGTTCTCCCATGCGTGACTAAGAGTGGCGGAATTTTGCTCGATCGTAGCTTCATGTTTGGGAAACCAGCTTCGACCATGCTCGCTCTTTGATTCCCGATGAAGAGCTACGGAAAACTCCTCCGCACTCCGAAAATACAACTTTAAGTCCCGAGCTGACTTCCTCAGACTACCAACCGTCGTCTTCTCCGCTCGAATCGCCCACAGCAAATGGTCGCCGAGTTCCCACAAGATCTCAAGCAAGATGTATGCCACTTAGTCCCCGACATCGTTCGCAGTCACCGGACTCATCCGGCTCCGACTCAAACTAAGCGATGGGGCGCAAACGCGGCTTTAGCTAAGTCACGTCATCTCCATCTGCGCAACGAGCAGCTCGTCAACGCGAGACTAGTAATAATCAAGACAATCAGTTCCGCCACCGTGATGCGCAATTTTGCACCCAGTGATGTTTACTTGGACTGAAGTCCGGTGGTGCTCTTGACGATCGCTGTCCAAATGTGATGCTCCATCGTCGAAGCAAAGACGATCTTCAACATCGGATTAATTCGGAAGATTTGATGCGTTTACTCAAAGCCTAATTAGACGAAAATATTGACCGGTGCACGCCCCTTGGAGGTTGCGGGGCGTATGGTGCGCCATTCAAACTTACTTGTATCGCATATGGCTACACTGTTGTCGGGAAAGGAACCACGTCTGGGCTATGGAAAGAAGTCTCCCGCGAAGCGGAGGTATACCGAATTCTGCAGAAAGCGTAAGGGTCCGCTGTTCCTGTTTTCTTGGGTACGATCGACTTGGCGAAAATTTATTTCCTTCACGGGGCTGGAGAGATTCGCCATATGCTCGTAATGGCCTGGGGGGGAGAAAGTACGGCATCTATGGAGCTGACGCCTAAGCTTCTGCGGAGGATTCACCAGTCGAACAAGGAAATAAGAGCCTTGGGAATCATCCACGAAGACCTTCGACGTGACAATGTTCTTTGGAATGAAGAGCTTGGGCGAGCGATGATCATTGACTTTCACCGCTCCACATTAAAATGTCGACCGACTTTGCAGCGGCCGCGAGCCTCAAAACGACGACTACGTCAACAGGAGATAGTTGATTCAAAACGTCTTCGTGTGGCGTGAAGACGGGTGCTCATTTCATTGGATTAGCAAAATTATGCATGATAATGAAGCGTGAAGCATTTTCGCCCCGCATCCGCATGAATTAGCTAGGATTTCCATCTATTTTCATTCTTGATGCCAGCTTCTCCGCTGCATCTTCTGGCCTCAGGTGATATACGATGCTATATGTGTTGGCTCCTGGGCTAGATTTTATGTCCTGCTATGAATGATATGAAAGCATTGATTCAACTATGAAGCTTTAGGACCGATATTATGGACTGCCGTATACTAACCGAAAATATTACGATAAGCGTCCATCACTCGACAACCTTGATCAACGAGTATTCACATGACTTTCCTAGCTCCTCCGTATAGTTCTCACGTTTCATTTGTCACCGACCCCCTACTTCTTCCTTTCCTTCGCTCTTCTTAATACTTTGCTCTCGCCACCCAGCTCTCCACACCAGAAATAGTATCATAGGGCGACTTCTTGCGCTCTAAAAGAAATGATAAAACTTCCGCCGGGCTGAATACTTGCTCGGGCATCTTGCTAGCAAAGTCACGAGTAAGCCCCTCAACCGTCTCCTAGTCAAATTCCTCGTTATATTGCTTTTGGCTCGGTAACTGCTTGAAAACCGTGTGGAAGAGCTGAGTCGAGATGTTCTGATCGGTAAGTTTGAAATGAACTTTCTTGTCTGAACGGCCAGGCCGAATTAGTGCTTCGTCTAGATGTTTAATATAATTCGTGGTCATAATGAGTATCCGGCCTTCTTGAGAAGAGACACTGTCAAGTATATTTAGAAGTCCGGATAAGGTGACTACTGACTTTGACTCGTTATCTTGGTCTGCGTCGATGCTGTCCCGACGTCCTACCCCAGCGGTATCCACGTCCTCTAGCAGAATAATACAACGCGGCGGAAGCTTAGCAAAAAGCCTCATTAACGTGGTGTCTGAAATATTCGATAGTTATAGTGTATAAATATCTAGTTCGTGTTTCCCTATAAGTGATAGACTGAAGCTGGACTTTCCGGTTCTAGGGGGCCTAAAGAGAAGATAGCCTCGTTTGTAGGGAATGCCCCGCTCTGCGTACTAACCTTATATATCTTGGTCGAGAAACTCGTCTATATCTCTTAAGATGTCATCCTTTACCTCGTTATCCATAATAACAGTAGAGATAGGTTAAACTAGTCTTAACCTAGCTTTCTTCCACTCCCCTTCGCGGTGCTTAAAGACAGAGACCTTTCTTTGGGTGTCCTTAATATACTTTTCTCGGCACTCTTCGATTAGACTTTTTAGAATGTTAGCATTAAGACTAATAGAGGAGATACGGAGATCCTCTCGATGCTCTTTGATATCATAGTGAAGAACGAGTAAATGTCCTTTATACTAAAAAAGAAACGATCCATCCTAAGGAGAAAAAGTTAAAGGCTTTTTCTTTGTTGAATAGAGATTGTTTATCCGTTAAGTGGATCTCACACGAGTAATTAATGAATAGGTATTATGCATAAATAGTTAATCAGCTATCTAATCAACTAGCATATCATATGCTTCGTCGTAGTATAAGACATAGATTATCGAGGCTTCAGACTGTCAGACTCATCCTATTATAATAGGAGGCATACGAACTAAAGTAACTTCTCACTATCTCCTAGATATAGCGAACTGTATAGCGGGCGAAGAGGATGAACATACCGAAAGTATAGAGAAGTTAGGTATAGCTATCTAAGTTCCCGGTAAGCAGCTAGTGTGCGGAGGCAGAGGCTATACTGAAACCGGGGAAGATAATATCTATAAGAGATATTTAGGAGGGGCCGTGGTAGGAACCACCGTTAATAGCATTCATTATAGAAATTAATAATAGTTTCCGAGAAATAATAATAGGTATAGCTAGATGTATAGTGCTATACCGTTTCTTTAAGAAGATAATTACGGCTTATAGCTACTTAATAGTTTATATTCCTTTATATACTCGAGATCAAGGAAGAATGAATGCTTGATTACAGAACTTCCATATATAATAGCGCTAATCTCGGCCGCTAAGCCCCTCATCTATAATATTCATTTTCATAGAAAAGCGACGTGCGTATAGCTACACTAACTATCTTAGGAAAGGTTCGTTATAGTCATATTCTTAACTAGGATTATATTACCTATATTAAGGTGGTGTTCCCGTAAATATTACAGTGTGAAAGACGTGTATAGACTAAATAATGTTAAAATATCCTATAAATAGAGGCAAAATACTCGAGAAACTCGCCCTATTATAAGTTCTAGCCCTATTTACATATATAGTGGTCGTGTATTATAGGATTATAAATCCCTGTTGACTAGGTGTAGCTGATACCCCGCTCTAGTCCAAAATACCTAAAAGGCTAGGTAATTTACCTAATTTACTTAAGCTAGGTCTATCACTCTATCTTTCGTCCTTTTTTCCCTGATAGTCTTTAGCTAACCTTCCTATATTATAAATACCTATATTTAAACGATCAGCTCCCTAGATGACTTCGATCCTTAGGCTTTAGCCCTGAATGATTTAGAGATAACTCTAACGTCTCTAAAGTAGCTACTACTAAAAACAGAGGCTACGAAACTATTATTACCTATAAAGGAGATATCTTTTAGTCGTGTTATACTAGGGAGACTATCTTATCTACTTAACTTAGTCTTTAGGCCTGATAAGCGGCATAAACCGAAACTAGTAGCTCTTAGGGACTTAGACTCTATATCTTTAATTATTTATAGACTAAGTCTTACCTAAAAGGCCATCAAGGTTATACGAAAAGAACTTTTTGATATCTTGCTCGAATAAGCTATTATCATATCTTAAATAACTATGAAGATTATTACTAAGAGCGATGAAATAAATAAGGTAGTTCTGAGCTTATTAGCCGATAAAGATTTTCTAAAAAGTAGGTTCTATCTTCCGTATACCTTATAATATAGCTAATAAGGTAATAGACTATATTAGTCTAAGACGAATTATTAATAGCACTATACGACTAAGTCTTTAATACTCTCTCAGCGGAGGACTATCCTAGTATTATACTATAATCATCAAGCCTAAGTCTATGTAAACTACATTTCCTCGGTTACTTATTAAGGCTATCCGCGGCTACGTCATAACTTTTCTCCTATCTAAGGGATCTACGGACAGGTTAATCAGAGTTATGATTATGTTTAATCAGAGCCTCCTTCAAAATCTGTTTAGATGTGCAGAGAGCGATATAATAGCTGCTAGTAAGTGACTTCTATGTCGCACTTAGCGAGTACTAACTTAGAGCAGAGCGTTTTTCGGTTAGTTGCGCTATCAAGAACTAGATAGCTATGGCGTTCGGAGATGATGTTTTCGAGGCTATTATAAGTAGTTAAGGCTAGAGTCAGGAAACCGGGGAGATTAAGACTAAGTGTATAAAGGCAGATATATATCTAGCACAACTCATAATGATCAGTCTAACCGTTAGCTAGACATCATGTTACAATTTCGTAAATTTAATCTACCGGTCGTGATTTCGCTGACCCACCCTTTACCCTAACCCGTATGCCTAGCGGTAGCTTCATTTATCTACTCCCCTCTGCCCGAAATAGGGTCGAGCCATCCCTATTCTAAAACAGAATCTCCTCGTAAGATTCGCATACAAAGAATTATTCTTCGGTCAGGGACGCATCGATCTAGTGAGCGGCTTTCCTATCAGACTCTTGAAATATAGCGGTGGTAAAATTTTGCTAGCGGCTCGCCTGCTCAGGTCAGAAAGAGTATACAAAATACCGGGACATATGCCATACCAAGTCAGACTGTGTCACCTTCGCTTCATTTACCATCCGAAAGGATCAGCGCACTAAGACTAGTGCTAACCGGGGGGGGGGGCCAAAATGATCGAACCTAGTCGTGGGAATTCGAATATGTTAGAATTCGAAACGTGCGTTCTTCGGGTATAAAGTTGACCGCTGCGATTCACTAAGCACGTATGTATCGTTACTATGATTATAAGATATTGTGATTAATATGGACGTCGTCGGCTGCCCGGGTTAAGGGTATCAGGAGGTTGGTCGTTTGAGCTTAGAGGGGTAGAAGGCGGGGGAAGAATACATGATTACTAAGACTACCCGATCCTGCCCGATTCTGCCCATCCTCCCCTAAGTTGGGCATTCATACTTCGCAGTTTCATCTTAAACGAACTAGAGAATGCTAAGTCATAAATCAAGCCGTCAGATTCCCGTGGGAGAGAATTTCATTCGATTCCAATATATCTGCCTACTCTGTCAAGCCTGCAGGAGTAGGAACAGTCAACAACAACGCTTTATTAAGTAAGACAGGATAGTTCAAAATATGACCGAGATTGATAGTCAGAACTTCCTCAAAATCATGGCAAAATGACCGAGGTAAGTGGTGCATGCATATTGAGCAGGAGGTGGAATACTCGGCAGATCTTGTGTTCGCTATAGTTAATTTACCTCGACGCTTAGACATTTTGCCCCAAAATTCCTCGCTCCGCAGTAGGTAACTCATCCTATTGTCTTGTACCTCCTAGGTAGTTCTTGGGTTGGATTAAATAGAGTCAAAGTGGTTCATCTAAGCCTAAAATATATATATAAAACCCTACGGTAGCCAAGCTCAGGAAAAGTATAGGTACGGTTTTCTCTTCTCGAAACACGGATATAACGGTTTATTTGTCTAGGAGCAAATATCAAAAATTCAATGTATTCTGAGGCGGTTTTTTAACTGGCTGTATCCGCAATAGCATCCTTCTGCTGTGGAATAAGTCTTCTTATCTGGCTCTTCTCCATTAAGGCTTTTAGCCTCCTAAGATTGAACCGTGAATTTCTCATTTCCAGCCAACTTATTATAGGCGGTGCCGCATTTTTGGGTCTGATCGTATCTATTCCGCTCCTACTATTTGAATTGAGGCGGACGAAAGGTAAATGATCCAGCCCCCTCTTCTCAATCCCTATCGTGTCTAACTCTATTCCAGACCTGTCTTGGCTAATACTATAGCAGGAAATTGGCAGTGTTGTTCTTTTACTCAATTTGAATGAGGTAAGGGCGCTTAAATAGAAGGAGAGCGACACTGACCTTCTTAGTACCTATCTGTTTCTACTTTGTAATCCTTATTAACCTATATGATATCTGCCCTGATATTGTTGGGAGTAGTTACTGCTCTATCACTTTCCTTGTATTTTCCGGTGCGTTTCAAAAGAGAATTTCTTGTCTACCGTAACTGCATAATTGACCCAAAATGCAGGAGCATCACAGAGCGTTCATTCTATTATATATGATCTTAAACTTGGCTAGTCTAAGCTTCGTTCATGCTTAAATTATTCGGGCCTGGGTCATTTGCATGAAGCCATGCTGTACGCAAATAAGTACTTATAAAATGTTTTGGCGAGGGCTAGATCTTATAACTGCGAGACACTAACGAGCTTTGTGGGCAGCATCTATTAGCTCAATGGGGTTATTCCTTGTTCTATCAGGCTTGATAATCATTGCCTGTATAAAGCCTAAACTGCAGACTCAACTTGCGATAGTACGTATATTGTTTAGTCCATCATGATACGATACTTATATGCTGTATAGCTCTAAATTACTATAGTAAGCCTAAGAAAGGCGGTAGTCTCATTCTATATTTTCCGAGCCCTAGAACGTAGTATAAACATCTTACTTTCTCATGGACACGTTTAATAATAAGAAGAGAATACACAAACATAATTTATTAACGCCCGGCGGCTAAGCGGAAAGGGTAACTAACTATCACTGATCTATTAATATATGTCCTAATGTATATATGCCGAATATCTTTGGAGCCTATACATGGATCCTTCGAGGATATGTCCTCTTAACTGTTGATATAATACGGATCCTTGCGGTTAGTAATTTTTATTAGTAGACTGGCCTGAAGGTGCTCCTTCAAATGGCGCCGTAAAAGTCTGAAACCAGCTGATGTATCACGTCAATTACTCTGCCGGCAAATAGTGACCGCACTATTCATAAATTGTATCTAATTGGCGGTACGTTCTCAATAAGGAGGCGGTAAAGAAAGGTACTAGAATGGTTTTAGACTTTGCGGCGCCACTGTAGTAGCATGCGGGGACTATAGTATAATAGATACACCGCTGTTACGGGAAAGTCAAGATTATCACTATTGATTGAGCAAGCTAAATCAGTAATGGCTAGTATTGCAACGAGTGGGGATTCTTGTGGAAGGGGAACCAATCAGT
>JAMAGZ010000251.1:0-19466 GCA_023626575.1 Penicillium sp. PF1803
GCTACCTAATAGTATATAATATATCTATATAATATTTTATATCTTATTATTAGAAAAAGCACCTAAGAACGCTAAAAACGCTACTAATATAGAAATTAAAGAAGAAATAGAAAATGAATACGAAGTTAAGGCGATCCTAGTAATAAAAAAGATTAATAGGAAACCTTACTACCTTATAAAATAAAAGGGGTATAATACCTTAGAAAATATATAGGAACCTATTAAGAACCTAATAGGCTATTACTAGCTAGTTTAACGGTTTCACTAGTAAGAGGAGAGTCCCCTAACCTAGAAAAGTCTATATTATTCTAAAAAGATAGTAATATAGGATTTATCTTTAATAACTAAGTTAGAGTAGGATCCTCTAATATTACTATAAGAATACGGTTATTAACCGTAATAATAGATTAAGGAACCTTATTCACGGCCTAAGTACTCTCTACCTCACGATCTTTTTATTTAGATTCGATACACTCTTTCTTAAGGCGCTTACGCTCTTTAACCTCGCGATGCTCTAAATCTTCTAGCTTAGTAACTTCTTAGAAATCCTAAGCGATAAAATTACTAATATATTTTTATAGTAAATATTTTTATTTTCGGAGGCGAAGGAGTTTAGTAAGGATAGCCTCCTCCTCCTTAATTTAATTTTAAGATTTTACTAGACGCTATTATTCTATATTAGTAAATATTAGGGTTAGTATTATATACTTTATATTATTACCAGCGTGAATATATACTCGTTTTAGATAAATATAGTGTTTATAGGGAATTATAGATTAGTAACCTTTATCTTTAATCTAATAAGTTAAGGCGTTCTTATAGATAGAAGCCTTAGAAGATATAGTTAATATAAATAGGTAATATAATAGGGAAAGAAAAAAGAAAAAGGAAGCTAACGTATATACTTAAGGGGGAGCCTAATATTTAATCCTTTAAGGATAAAGGATAAGGAAGGAGGGGATAATATTACGGACCTTAAAGAGGCGTAGGGGCTATAGTTATTTAAGGAGTAACCGTAAACTAATTATTTTACGGACGCTAAGGAGTAGCGTTATTATATACGTTTTAGTATACTTAGGTAAGCCCTAAGGGACCCTAAGGTAGATACTTAGGGTAGGAGCCGGAAATAGCCTACGACTAACCGTTATAACTAATACTTAATTAGTTAATAGGATAATTAGCGCGACGTAGGAAATAGCCACTATTTTATCGGTACCTAGATTATACTATAACTCTAGGTAATAGTAAGGCTATACGTGACTATATCTTATTAGCGAGAGGATTATAGAAGTATAGGACTTATCAGCGATAAGCCCTAATATATCAGCGATAAGTCTTAACTTATCACTAGATAGGAAGGACTAGATATATAAGGACACTTATTTAGTATTATGTATTTAGTTCTTCGCGATTAATCACTTAAGTTACTAGGATAGTCCCTTTTCTTATATTATTACTTAGTTACTACCTTTAGTACTTTACTTCATAGTTCACCTTTAAGACAACCCAACCTACAAGTAGGGGAGCTCACTTCGTGGTAACTCTTAGTGACTGACTTACTTAGCGCGCACTTCTGGCACGTTCTGTAAGATACTCGACAGGATCTAACCCGCAGTAAGGCCTTGCGAGGCAACGGTACGATTGAGAGCATACTCTTGGAATCCGCAGTTAGAACTAGGCAAGTATAACCCGTGGACGTTCCAACTCACAGTGACCAGTCGGCTCCGCGTGACAGATACTAGCTATAGCGCGTAGGTGGATCGCTAGCTTTATGAGCGATCGCCACGCGAGTATAGGATTCGACGACTTCCGTATAGAGGTAACCCTACTCGCGAATGCGGGGTTAGCATAAGGCTCGCCTCTCTCACCGATTCTGTTCGCGTTTTTTAACTCCGACCTAGTCGACTAACCTATCACCTTTCGCGGGGGCGTATTAGCCTTCATCGACGACTACTTCTGATAGCGAGTAGGCCGTTCGGCCGAGGAAAATATAGCTAAGATCTAATCGGAAGACATCCTACGTATCGAAGCATAGGCCCGACGAACAGGATCCTGCTTTATAGCGGAGAAGACCGAACTTATCTACCTTACTAGGAAAAGAGGTGAACAGCTCTAAGGGCAGGTAGTTATAGGTAGTATAGTTATCGAAGCCTCGCCTAAGGCTAAGCTATTAGGCGTGATCTTTAACTAGGAGCTTCGGTGGAAAGAGCACGTCTAGCAGGCTATAAAACGACTAACTAAAGTGACTATCGCACTAAGCGGGTTACGGCACCTACGACCGGAGTAGATACAGCAAATTTACTAGGCCTACGTGACGCCGGTCGTAGACTACGTATCGATAGTCTGGCATAACCTACTCCGGGATAAAACCTACCTCCGCTACCTAAATATAGTCTAAAGGACCGCATTAATTCGTATCTTATTAGCGTTTAGGACGGTAGCTACCATAACCCTAGAGGTCGAGGCCTACGTCCTCCCTATCTACCTCCGTCTCCGCTAACGAGCTTAAAATACTATCGTAAGGCTCTACACCCTTCCTCGGAGCCACCTAATCTAGAGCGCGCTATCACGAGCCTAGAAACGGCGGAATAACGTCCTATCGTATGCTCGCTTCCCGCTAGCGGAAGCGTTAAAGACGATAGACCTAGAAAGGTTAGACGAACTAGAGACGATTAACCTAAGACCACTACCACCGTGGCGAGCCGAGCCCTTTACTAAGATTAAGGTCGAACCGGACCGGGAGACAGCGAGAGAACGTGCCGAAGCAGTACGGGTTATATCTGACTTAGTCGTCTACTCAGACGCCTCCGGACGAGATAGTCACCTAGGAGCTGCCGTCGTAGCGCTTAACGATAACCTCGAGGTTATAGAATCGTAATAGGTCTAGGTGGGGCTAATAGACCGATAGTCAGTCCACGTAGCGGAATTAATAGGCATTTTTTAAGTAATCAGTACGGTGTTTAAGATCACTCACGGCCGTCCTAGGCTAAGCGGAGAAACGACCATAGCCACGATTCTCTGCGATAGCAAATCCGCCCTATAAGCAACCCGAAACCCCGGGAATAAATTAGGATAACGAATCATTCACGCAATCCTCTAGGCAGCGACAGAGGTTTAAGCGGAAGGAATTACGCTCCGCTTATAATAGCTTCCGGGGCACTATGAGAATGCGGGAAACGACGTAGTAGACCGACTAGCGAAGGATACCGCGCACCTAGGAAAAACACACCCCTTCCGCCCTCTGCTCACGAGGAAGAAAGCATTAATCCGAAGCAAGATTTCCGCGCAGTAGGCGCACGAATAGAAGTCTACCCCCAAAGGTAGCCATCTGCGGAAAATCGACAACGCACTATCGGCCATATACACGAGGAAATTGTATAGCAGTCTGCCGAGAAACCGGGCGTACCTGCTCACGCAGCTACGCACTAGCCATAACTAGTTATCCACTTACGCTAAGGCGCACAAATTTCGTGACGATGATCGCTGCGTTTGCGGCGCGCAAGAAGCAGTCACTCATGTGCTGGTGGACGGTCCGAGTTTGAGGGAATTGAGACGGGAGCTGAGGAAAGAAGTTGGGGACGCATTCAGTTGCATATCGAACCTGCTGGGAGGTTCAGCTGAAGGTAGGAAAGGTAAACCAGACACCGTCTCGCGGTCCAGGACGGTCAATGCTGTCTTGGACTTCGCAGAGGCGTCACAGCGATTCCGCAGTCGCGCGCCACGAGGGCAGCCTAACAACGGGAACGGCAATTAGGCCACGGCAGGCCTTGACGAGGCTCTAAGTTCGTTTTCAGGAAGTGGAACACTCTACATGTACGTACGCGGATGTATATATAGCTGAGGTAGCCTGCATATCGCTTTTAATTGCGAGGGGTCAGGGTAAATGATATCAACCAACCAACCAACCACTGTAACCTTGCTGTTTGGAATGCTGAGTTCCACAGGCTCTATAGCTGAGTTGAACTTGACGCCTACAATTAGACCACGGTGGATGACGCTCACACGGCTTATATACATTATGAGAATTGTTGAGGAAAGGAAGCAAATGCTCATGTTGATATTACGTTCAACTGTGTCTCTTTCCTCGGTACGGAGATACTGAACATACAGTACGCAGTAGATGTGATGACTGTGGAGTTGGGGACTCCGGTCTACTCCGATTTCTCGGAATGGAGCGGAGGTGGACTGCTCGAAAGTAATAGGAAATGCACGGGCCTACGCATGATGTGGAGAACGTCTCTCGGTTGGCCAATCTTTTCATCCCTACCTCCGTACAATGTACTATTTTTGAACAGCAAGTTGATGGCGAACTGAACATATCTCTACAATAAACCGTTTTCATTAGATTTAATTCTGACCACATCGGCTTTTTTTGTTATGATCATAATTCAGCTTTTGTACAGATTTTGGAAAGAAGATTTTCCGTTTTATACTATGCCCACTGTATAATTGAGCCATACCCGTAGACTATGACCATTGTAACGCCCGCTCAATGACTCAGTTTCTTTTACAGTACAGTCTACTAACTATTGACAGGTTTACTGACCTAGGGAGATCAGCCCTCTGTTCAAATGTCAAAGTGGCCCTGGGGCTGACCTAGGTCCTGTCACGTTCAAGACAAACTAGCCACTCATCGGCTACATTTTACAATTGCTCGCCTTCAAATGGCCACATTGACCTGTCAATATCTGTCGATGAAATGATGATACTGTAACGTAAACACTCATAAAGTGCATAATGGAATTATCAGCGCCATTCCCGGTCGTACAAAACCATGGGCAACGCGTTCTGCTCTGTCTGCCTAAAGAATGACCGCTCCAAGCCATTTGCCATCAACGCTCATTGGGGTCTTGTTGCCTTCACCGTTTGGGCACAACAGTCTACTACAGCCTCATTTGGATGCTTCCTTGTTCTCGGTTCAAGTTGAGGGGGTCAAATTTTGGGTTACTGTCCCTCAGAGTTAATTAATCGTAGTATTTCCATGCAACACTTTTACAGTAGTGTTGCAGAGAGGGGCGATTTGAACTGAAACAGCTACCAGTTTCCTGCTTGTAGACCTCTACGTTGTACACCAATTTCCCATAGACGACTATGAAAACCCCTTGGGATTATTGCCATTTCACCGACTCTTTCAGAAAGATTGCCCACTCCATTCGTGAGAATGGGATAAGACCCATATTATGAAGACATTTTACGACGGCGGTTAGCGTGCCATTTTTGTCTCCATAACGTGCCATTTTTGTCTTCATAACGCGAATCAACACAAGACCACGGTTTCTTTTTTGTGAGAAATATCATGTCCTTATTTCCATATCCAAGGGTCAAATAGTAAAATTTTTTGCAATCGGATTTTTGGATCCATATCCGTTGTGCTTTTCCTTTCAACCAGCCTTTAAAAGCAACACTGTCAGACCCCCATCTGATAGGTGTTGTTCTATTCAAGAAACCTCAAAAAGTAAGCCACCAACTTCCAATGGCTGCTTTGAAAAAAGGACGAACCAATCATTCCTCTAAAAGAGAATCGATTCGTCAAAGACAGTACCGCCGCAAGAAAAATATGATGAAAAAGGCGTGTGAATATAGCAAGATGTGTGATGCAGATGTGTGTGTTGGTATTCGCATGCGAAAGACTGGTCAGGTGCATATTTTGTCAGCGGATGCCTCGGGCTTTTGGGCCTTTCTTACTTCGCAATTGGTATGTAAACTGCATGACATCACGGCATCACCCAGTAAGCAGTGCGCTAACTAGTCAGAGCTCCCATTACCCGACTCCGAAAGTGATGACAGATCCTGATTTGAAGAACACCAGAAAACAGACCGCTTCCAGAAACGCACCGTAGGCATTTCACCTCGCAGACGTTAATATGCTGAGGTAGTCTAACTTATGGTAACTCGATTGGATTGATGTGGAAAGAGTCATTGTCATTCAATCTTATACTTTTGGTGCTAATAATACGAAATTATTTCACATAATTCACGATTTCACCAGAAGCTCCTTTAGTAGACTACGAAAATGCTAGTAGCTTGACTTAGGGAAGAGTCAAATTGACAAGAAAATATTTGTTCACGTGCTAGGGATACGCGATCACGCCACGTATTGCGGAGAATCAGGCTGTGTTTGAAACTTTACTCTCCCAATACTCACCCTGGTCGAGATCAATGTGCCAGAGGTCGCAGATCCTGTCAAGCGACGGAACTGGAAAGCGATGGACGTGGAGAAGTTCCTTACCTTCGCCGGAGCCAATCTCAGCACGATGCACGTACCGAAAGAACCTACGCAGCGCGAGATTGACTACGCCGTCGATCACCTTCTCGGTATCGTCCAGCAAGCAGCACAGGAATCAACACCTTGGGCAAAGCCGTCGCCATGGGCCCGCCCGGGCTGGACCCCTAAGTGTACAGAAGTCATCAAAATATCACGCAGGCGATATCGACGATATATGCGCACGCATGACGATGAAGACTGGAAGGAATACACGTTAGCGAGGAATGCGAAGGGGAGGGTGATTGGAAAAGCGATGAAACAAGGCTTCCGCCAGTGGGTGCGAGACACGATTGATAAGGGCCCCCGCGGCCTTTGGAAAGTGTCAAAATGGGCCCGTATGAGAGATCACTCGACTGGCAGCAACGTTCCCACCTTATACTCGCAAGAAGGCCTCGCAGAAACCAACCAACAGAAGGTCGATCTGTTTCGTCAAGTATTCTTCCCACAACCCCCGCAGGCTGATCTCTCTGGCACCGAGGTCTCGAGCATAACGAACCAGGTCTCATTTCCACCGATCAACCAGCAAGACGTACGCGATGCAATCAGACGTGCTCCACCTGATAAAGCGCCCGGCGAGGATGGTATCCCGAACCGCGTGTGGAAGCTACTAACAGATAACAACCACGAATTCGTGGCTATTCTAACAGCTATCTTCGACGCGTGTATGCGAACGGGCCATAATCCTCGCCATTTCCAGGCCTCAATCACTGTCACACTACGAAAGGGGGGCCCGCGCGACTTCCGGCAGCCGAAGTCGTATAGGCCAGTTGCCCTACTGAACACCCTCGGTAAGATCCTGGAATCGATCGTTGCTACGCGTATTGCATGGGCCGTCGAGGAATACGGGCTACTACCAAGAACCCACCTCGGTGGCCGGAAGGGGATCTCTGTGGATCTTGCGATCCAGCTGATCCTCGACCGGGTGCACCGTGCGTGGGGAAGGGGCAGGAAGGCATCGATGCTACTACTTGACTAAGCAGGGGCGTACGACAATGTCTCGCATTAACGGCTACTATCAAATGTTAAGAAGCTTCGACTAGGGTGGTTCGCACCGTGGATCCAATCGTTTCTCACAGGAAGAACCACTCGGGTCAAGCTACCAAGCTTTCTCTCTGATGAATTTCCAACACCTACGGGTATCCCACAAGGATCACCCCTATCACCGATCATCTTCTTATTATTCAACGCACCATTGATCGCGGCGTGCCGCACACAAGACGGATTAGCAGAAACGTGCGGCTACGGATGGGTTAACGATGCTGCGATCATCGTTACGTCCGAATCGTACCACCGTAACGTCTAGTTATTAGAAAGGGTGCTTAGCAGGGCAGAGTAATAGGCGAAGCGATATGCAGTAAGATTCGCACCGGAGAAATTCGAACTTATACACTTCACTAACCTAACCGACGCCGAAACCACACAAGAAACCATCATACAACCCGACACCGAACCTGATATCTTTGATTATGCGGCACAACACCCCGAGGGTAACGACTAGATGCCCGTCCGATATAACGACTATACGATTGTACAACTATCAGAAGCAGTAAGATACCTTGGTGTCTGGCTCGATAAGCATCTTAGATTCGATATGCACAGGAAGAAGCTTCTCGCTAAGGCTAACGGTAGCCTTGAAGCACTACGTGCTATGATAGGGACAGTGTGGGGAGCCTCCTTACTAGCCATGCGGAAGGTCTACTAGGTAGTAGTAGTACCGCAGATGCTCTACGGGGTGTCCGCGTGGTACTATCCTGCTGCTAGGTCTATCCCCGTATGGGAGATGAAGCGCATAATTAACGAATTCACTAAGATTTAACGACGTGCGGCGATCCTTATTAGCGGGGCTTTTAAATCTACTAGTGCGGTAGCTCTTAACGTTGAGCTTTTTATGACACTAATCCACCTACTCATAGACCAGCTCATCTAGGAATTAGTAATACGAATCTAGATAGGTGCTATATGGGCCTAACCAGACTGTCTCCGTCGAGGCCCGCGATCCCTATAGGAGATCAGGAAAGGGGGGTGGAGCCCTCTGGAAGCCCTTAGATGGAGGAAGGAAGGTATCCTTAACCTAAAAGGAAGCGTGTGGGAATCACGTAAAGCGTTCGTTCTGGCGCTATGGGAGGCACGGATCCTATACGTTATCGAAGATGTAGAGGTTGCGCGAGCCTCGCATAACAAGATTGAGAGAGACTCTCTATTCTAATAAGCCGCACTAGACCGGACCCCGACGGTCCTATTCTTCACGGATGGCAGTGGGTTTGAAGGCTAAGTAGGCGCTTTAGCCGTTGCCCCGCGTGAGGGTGTTTACTAACGGCGATATCTTGGAACCACCGAGGAATCAACAGTGTACGTGGCCGAGCTTAACGGCATTGAAATGGCGGTTGCTAACCTCGTCAACCACTAACAAAATAATGGTAGGCCCACAAAGCTTGTAATTTTCTCCGACTGTCAGGCCGCTATATAGGCGGTGCAAAACCCAAAGCGATCGTCGGGCTAATACGTGCTAAGTTCTATCTATAACCACGTACGAGCCTTCCGATCGCGAACGCCCACGTTCGATCAGATTCCTATCGAGATCCGTTGGATCCCCGCACACGTGGGCGTTCCTGGTAACGAGACCGCTGACGTTGAAGCAAAGTTAGCGGCAACGAGGGGTGCGGAGAACGGAGCGGATCAACCTCCCGCCGGTGAATCGGCGGCCAGTGGGTCTAGCGGTCGCGTCCTTCTAGCAGCGACCGCGAAACGTCGGGTGCGGCGGCGTATTAAAGAGAGATGGGCGCAAGAGTGGGCAAAAGAGCGAACTAGTAAGCCGAATCAACGGTTAGTCAAAGCTCCAGACAAGAAGGTGCTTCGGCTATTCGAATCTCTGTCGAAGCTATACACCTCCATCCTGATTCAGATGCGGTCTACGCGTATTGCGCTAAACCACTTCTTATTCAAAATCAAGGCGGTTGAATCAGATCAGTGCTACTGCAGCGAAGGATCTCAGACACCGAGACACATCCTTATGCAGTGCCCGTTATACGCTGATCTGAGGAAGACCTTCCTTGACAAGATCCGGATGACCGATCTTGGGGATTCGACGGATTACGATGCAATTGTATCGCACTCGCAGGCCACCCGCTACGTGGCCGAATTCATGTTACAAACAGGCCTTCTGGGACAGTTCCGACACGTCGAAATCGAACCAGAACCAACAGGCGACGAAACAACAAGCCAGGACAGACTGGCAGGCACAGGGGGTGAAGACGCTGGGTAGGAGGAACGCCAAACCCACGGCCAACCGAGAGGTCGTGGACGAATACATCCAACAACAGCGAACGCCACGAATCGAGAACGAAGCAGGAGGATGTGGATGCCGGAAAAGGAAGGCAGAGATGGAGATACAGAAGAAGCAGCAGGCCGATGTGAGGGCGAACTGAGAGATATATTGTGGGATTGAGGGCATTACGGGCGTTTTGGTACTGTTTTTGGACTGATTTTATATGGCAAGACGCCGTTTTCCTATGTATTTACTGTTTCATACGCTTTGGCTGGCGTTCGGATCACTCTTGCTTCCGCCGGAGGAAGCGCCTGCATAGCCATACGCCACTAGTTAGGCTGCAACAGGTTAATAGAGTGTTGATTGATTGATTGATTGATTGAAACTCTACTCAAGATCAGGACCTTGATTAAGTGTAATGCCGTTTGTAAATGTATCGAGAATAGACTGATATGGCCGTAATGAAATCGACAAAAAAAATAGACATGAAATATGTTCGCAGTTTACGAAGAGGTACAACAGACTTTGGTCAACATGAGGAACGAAAAACGCTGCGGTGGTCTTCGACTATACGCTACCGTCTACTAAAGTCCAACCGCATGATCTGGGTGCTGCCAGTAATTATGTAAGCTGTCTTGATCAAGACAGCTTACATCAGCATCCCAGCATTTGGAAAAAGCAGGTAAAGGTATGGACCTCGGCGGAGCTCAAGATGCTCTGCAGAGTGCCTCTCGCCGAGGCGACTGTCAATGGTTTGAATCGGGCGACTCCAAAATGCCCGAGTTCGATAACTGATCAAAGGCACGGGCTGCAGTGGACTTCAAGAACGGCTGCGGTGCTTTGAGCCATGACCGCGCGTGCCATGACGAATCTGGCGCTTGCCCATTGCGGGTGATGGAAACTTGTGAATTTTCGAAGTGCCACCAGCTCGCCTCATCTAGATACATATTCACTGGAACATACCGTTTTTAAAACAATCCGAATACACACACACAGACACTCAGCGTCACCATCCCCGCAGCGTCTGTTGTCTTGGTTTCACGTCTCATGGCAATTATGAGAGGAGCCCTGTGAAGGCTAGTGAATGAGGACAAGCGCCCTATCTTTGATGTCTTACTGTACCTGACCTTAAGCTATTAGTTGCTGTCTTTACGGGCGACGAGTTTTTGATGTGATTCTTCTAGAAGTTACAGTACTACACAAGAATATCAATTGATGAGAAACGATCCTTGATGTGGGCTCCTAGACATTGAGAAAAGCTGATTGATCTCCTTGTTCTGACAGAGCTTCGCCAAGCTCGGGAGCTACATCTGGGGATTCCCTGATCGGACGAGGGTAGCATGACTCCTATTATGGTAGAATCAGCGGTGGAACATCTACACGATTACTAGAATAAGATACCAGGTTAGACAAGTCTTTGAGCCACTGATTCCGAGTGGACGAGTCAAAGATATACATCTGTCCGTTTTTGCGGACTCGCACAACCAAAAAGACATCCGATTCGCATTCACGGCCAAACTCTTTAGCCTTTTTGAACAGGCTTCGCTTACGTCTATTTCGTTGTTGGTTTTTCGCTCGCGCGCTCTCCGACTGGCGCTTCGTCACCCATGGGGATTCCTTGGACATGATGTAGTTACCACAGAGACCAGGTAGTTTGAGGGATCTCCTAAAATTCGAGGTGCGCTCAGCTTGTTAAATACCCTTAAACCGGTCACTGAGGGTGACTGCGGTCCCTGTGGAAGCCTTGTATGTTCTGCCTTAGGGAGCCGCGCCGCAGCGAGGCCATCCATCCTCAGTGACCTGGGTGTACCTGCTTTTAAAGAGTCTTAATTTCAGCGAGAGCTTTACCTCTCACAACTTTTCAAGTTTCTACTCTTACCTTTAGGGAAAATTCCGTATAGAGCAGCATGGAGGTAGCAGCCATTTATGTAATTACCGCTGGCGGCATTCTCCTAGGGCTCTTTCTGATCCAGACTCGCTCCGTTTTAATTAACTAGACCGAGCCCTTTGCTGTTCTACTATCTCGACATCTTACTCTCCCAGTCCTCATTCATCGGCATCGTATCTAGGGTCTATGGTCTCGATCTGGAGTCCTCATCCATCTGATATATATTAGTACTAACATCACTCTTATTTTCCTCAAAACAACCTCGTTTACTAGGGCTAGCCGGCGAGCAGGAGAGCTAGCACTTATCAATTTAATCTTCCCTCTGTTAGCTATACACCTTAGCTATCTAGCTGATCTTCTTAGTATCACATAGCGAACTTATCGCAGAATTCATCTTGCGACTAGCTAGATAGTCGTTACTCTACTGTCATTTCATATCATTACCGAGGTCTAGAGTAAGGAATTTAGCTTTCTACTAGGTGAAACACGTAATTTATTCATCCTGATTATACGTCTCTATCTAAGCATCATGTCGGCATAGCTAACGGTTGTAGGGTGCCACTTCACTCGGTGTCCTTGCTCTGTTTTCCATTCTATATTTTCGTTAATAGTCCTACGAGATCTTCCTCCGAGCCCATCAGATCTTAGCTAGTCTCTTTGTCTATGGCACTTAGCGGCATCTTCCTGCCCAGAACGGCCTACTAAAGCTGTATGTCTACATTACTTTAGGCATCTTCGGGCTAGTTACATGCTTAGAATTAGCGACTCTGTTATATCGAAACAGGCTCTTTTCGGGCCGCGGGGCTCCTCGGGCTCTTATATCATTCACACTCAGGAATTCTTAGCAGAGCGGCAGTATAGTAATAGCGGTCTATATTCGCGTCATCTTACCTCGTTCAGCGAATGTTAAGCCTAGTTAGTACATCAATCTCTAGATACCCTTAGTTAGCCTATAGTCGTGGATACAGACACATCATTTCATAGTTATATCCTAATCACGAGGTAAACAGGATACACTAGAACTTCTTATACAACCACGACATAGCATAACCTCAAATATTCTCCGTTATGCCGCGGCTACCCCGGATAGCTCTATATCTTTCCTAGCTCTATTCACTAGACCTTATAGCATAAGCGAGGATGTCGGCTAATACGAAACTATTTTAATGCTTGCGAGCGGATTTAGGATTGCTCTAATAATTCCGTACCTCAAGAAGATAATATATAGTTATAATACCTATACTCTTTAAGTTCGCCGGCTGTACTTAGTATAGCAAATTAAATCGATTAGTGAGCGTACCTTATACAGACTTCACCTAATATAAGCTAATGAAACAGAAATGACAACTACTACCCAGAGCCTGCTTAATGCCCTCCTTGAAGACGATATTATTGATAAAGGCTATGTTTATCTCCATTCTCGAAAGGGAACACGAGCACACGATACTAACGGAAGCATAGATCTAGATACTCAGTATATCAATTTACGTGGAGAAGGGCCTCGCACATAATAAAACGCCGTTCGGCAAACATAAACGAGCATATTTCTACCAAGGTAAGCCTAACTATCACAGCATTGTCTCACTTAAGGCATCCGGGAGCCAGATCGAGAGGCTGCCGAACATTCGAGACGAGCGAGGTCGGATACTAGTGATAGGTAAGTGCTCCAGGCTGATTTTACTTGCATCGCGATTTAATCCTGTTCAGTTTCCGGATCAGGTAACCTTAGGGACCACATACGGGAGATCGTTAGAGGCCACCTACATCAGGGTGTTACCCTTTCAGAGCTGGAATACCAACCTGATTAGGGAGATGATTAGCAACTTATAGTGGAAGATCAGGAAGTAGGAGGTTTAGGACATGCCATATGGTGGTTAGTCTACATACTGGATCCTATCTTAGGCAGCGACCATAGGCAAAAATGATATTTTCACTTATAACTTTTTCCTAAGCCTGTGTCAATTCAGGTACGTTCGGTGGCGTTCGGTGCGTTTAGTGGTTTCCCTAGAGATTCCTAGTGCGGGGACAGGTGGGGATAGCAGGTAGGTCAGGTACGTACGTCACCAGTCCTCCTCAGGAACCCAACTTTTCTCTCACCCCTTCTCACCCTTTCTCTTCCTCAGGTAAGATCCGCCCTTCTCCTAGTCACCTCAGTAGTCTAGACGCACCTACGGTGAGCAGGTTGGGCTGGTGCTTCTTTCGGGAACCTCTTGCACCTCTCTCACCCGTGTAGAGAGAGGCCCTCACTCTTCGTTCCGCTCACCCTAGGGTGAGAAGACCTTCGCTTTCGCTTTTCGATCACCCCGGATATGTTTAAGTGTACGTATATGGTGAATAGTGTTAGTGAGGTAGGTGCATCATTTATCCGTCCTTCTCCCCGCGCGCGACAGCGTTTTTGTTCCCGCAGTTCCGGTCTCTTTTCAGGAACCCTCACCTTTTGACCTCCTTTTCACCACTTTTTCACCACTATTTTCCGGAGTGGCTCCCTTCTCGATTTTCCTATAAAAGGGCAGTGATTCCCTCTCTTCCGTCTCTTTCCATCATGGTTTCTCTTAACCGGTGCTTTAGCGTATCTCTTCTTGCCGGTCAACCGGCGTCCTATCTTTCAGTAAATCTAATATTCCCATCGCTGGCCACTAACCCTCATTCCTTCCTTTATCATCGCTAGGGTGTTCTTATGGGCTGGACCTACTAAAATGATCACTTTATCGGTCAGCTTAGAGGTGAGATAGTCCTTCAGCTTAATATACATCAACTAATCTCCCTTTAAGGATATTCATCCGAAATCCAATCTAGAATAGGGTGAAGATGCCTGTTCTAACGTGAGTGTATTCTCCCTAGCACCTTCGATGAGAGGCGCTTATTTTAGTGTAGTTTATAAACCAGATTGGCAAAAAATTGGAGCGGATCGGACGCATAGACGATTCGCAGAAAATCAATGTCCTGTTGGGGGCTCACATAGGGGGTTTTATACGAAGTCACGAACTCACGAACCTTCAAGGAAATTCCGTATCTCGTAAGTATCAGTTACCCCGTAGGAACTCATTTTCACTCGTTATCGGTTTCATGGTGAGTTTTCACTCCCCAGACCTCAAGGACGCACGCAGTAACTAAGACTAACCATCCCAGGTCCACGATCCAGGGAACTCATGTATGATAGAGATTCAAAAGCTTCGCAAGGTAAGTCCTTCGAAATGTATCTCAAAGTTGCGGGACTCATACGTTGTAGCTAGTTTATAATCTCGGTACCGACCTGGAGCGGTTCCGGAAGCTGACACGGCCCCAAATAGCTAAAGTTAGTTATAGGCTAGAGTGGGCTAGGTTTGTGAGCTACTTCAGGGTCTCAGAAGTCATCCAGGAGAGCCCTATAATATTAATAGGTAGCATGCACTTTGTTATGTTATCTTCTGTTAGTACGTCTAAACTAATGACTGTGTTCTTACAGAAAATTACTTAAACGATGCTATATTCACCCCACCCCCTCTATCGCCTCCTCATGATGCTAGCCTACCTAGAAACAATGTACCATCCACCTGCGACAAGCCTAAATCAAGGATCGACGACTGCATCCATCTCGGTGATAGTGAAGGCAACCAGGTAGACTAGCTTCTATACCCCCCTGAAACCCCAGGGAAACCATATCCCCTTCAATCACTTCTTGATATAGCGTCACCCGGAGCTATATCTAGACCCGAGCGTGGTGCCTCATATTACCCAACCCCATCTACCACGTGTCAGTCCCCTCACGAAAGCACGCTACTAGCAGTAGACCCTCATCAGGTAGTACCTCCTTATCCAGGAAAAGCGTCACCCGTTCCTATCTTTTCGCCTAGACCTAATAAGGGATATCCGACACCCTCTACAATTCAATCTGAAATTCTAGGAATAAGAGAGCAACACACCTTCCAGGAGCTTAGAGCCACCATAGTCAGCCACGCAAGTGACACGAACGGAGAGTCGAGCGACCTAGAGATATAATCCACTACGACGGAAACTGTCAACAATTCAAACCATAGCGCTCTTAGTATCTTACAGTCTTATAGTGTCTCCCTCGAGAACGCTCGAATTTAGAGAATCCTCGAGGCGGAGGCTCACCTCCTCGCACAGGACCTTAACAACACCCTCTAACCCTTATTTGATTATTGGGATCGTGCTGGTTCACTCGATTTACCTGCACTCGGGCTCCCTGTATAATAGAAAGGTGTACAAGCAGCCGTCGATTACCTGCGAGTGCTAGATGTAGATGCGAAATCTCCTTATCTGAACCCTGTTACGAAGCGTATTAGGCACGTGTTGCTCTATTTTAATTATGAGGAACTTTGCAAACACCCAGAGAAATACTGTCTTACTCCGTCATCGAAGCGCCCTACGAGCCATATTCTAGGTTGTATCCTCGATGCATACCTAGACGACCCACGCATAACCAAGTCCGAGAAGCGTCGACGTGATAAGATTTCCGCATACTATGTCCGACGAGGTAAATGGTGGTGGATGCTTACAAGTAATTAGGGAGTTGGCATGCTGTTGGTAGGCGATAATTCGCCACATGACGTTATGTGTGTATACCAACCAATTCTTCGCGTGGCTTAGCTCGCGTGGCTTAGCTGACATTCAATTAGGTACAATCATACATTTAACGATCC
This sequence comes from Penicillium sp. PF1803, assembly GCA_023626575.1. Lineage (NCBI taxonomy): Eukaryota > Fungi > Ascomycota > Eurotiomycetes > Eurotiales > Aspergillaceae > Penicillium > Penicillium sp. PF1803. The sequence continues at coordinate 16,062 of JAMAGZ010000251.1, forward strand.
TCAGACTAAATTTTTTGTCACTTTCGTCCAGAAAACTCGGCCAGGTACCATTCGCGTCCTCGAGGCATTAGAGCCTGTAGTTGAACAACTTATGTTTAGGCGGATCACGTACGATCTGCGCAAGGTCATTTTTGATAAGGATGTTGGTTTTCTCAGACCGAAGGAAATAGCGTCCGTCCGCGAGGATGACGAGAGGGCCCTAGCCTTCCACAGAACCCAAAATTCCTGGGGAGTAGTTGATGTTAAGAAGACTGCAAGTCAAAAAATGACCAAGTTCCTCAGAAACGTGCTGTAACGTAGCACTAACTCAGCACCAACTCTAATATCTTCTCCTTTCCACTTCCGTTGCCTTTCCTTTCGACGCTTCCATCCTTAGAATGTTTCTTTACCGCGTTTTACCATTCTTATCTGATATTTACGTCTAATTACTCATCAATCACCCTTAGCTTTCGTGAATATGACACCTAGAATGAAATGATCATCGAACATTTATTCGTCTTTCTTCGTTTCCATCCTGCTTCTTTTGGCTATAGTTTATTCACTATATTTCTAGACTGCATAAGGGTCAAAAGGAAAATCAGTAATAGCACACTCTTACATCCCTTTAGCTTATAAAAAGCCCGTCACTTATGAGGCGCCACTCATCTTAAGTTCCAGAACTTAGGATCCATTATCAGCATACTAGCTGTCATTTGGTTTCAGTTCTGACTTGCGTTTAGAAGGATTTGAAGATGCAATACACGATAGTAGGACCACTAAAAAAAATTATGATAGAATTTCACTACTTGATTCCCCATCCTGCTTAATTGATCTCACTTAATGTTATTTACTTCCCCTTTTCAGTAAGTAAGTAATGATAGCATGGCCTAGTCGTTCTCTTCTATTTTTGGCGTGTATGAATAGAATGTATAGGCGGATATCAGAGCAAACCATGTAAGGCCGATTAAATCGCCCGGACACTATCGGGTTTCGGTTAACAAGTGCTACTAGGATCCGATGAGCCCTAGTTATAGAATAAATCTAGGGGTCACATACTTTTTTCAGTTCCTCAAATGAGCTAGCGGAGATAGTCGTAGAGAGAAAATCGATGGCGGCTGGGTAGGTTTACCAGCGGTCAAGATTGTTAATGCCGACTGCTCCGTCATCCTCAGCATATTTTTGCATTAATTCTATCATGACTTTAGACACAGGAGCTAAATTAGTTTTATTAAGCCAGCTAGCCTGTTTAATGACATAGCAGTTAATGCGTGCTAGACTAGAGTTAGTAGGTAATCCCTTAAGGTACATTTAGGGCTTAGCTTACTAATCTTTATCTCCCCCTCGAGGCTTATCAGAACGCTAGAACAATCCAAAGACAGATAATGAAAATTTTGGGTAGCTAGATACGATAGCCCGTCAAGAAACTACACTTGATTAGCGACCTAGAGTCTATTTAGAAGAATGAGGAAGAACAAACCTAGGACATGATTGTAGCTAACTCCACCTAGTCTGGGAAGGCTTTACAGGCGATAACGTGATCTAGCGTGAGGGGATCAAACTTACTCAGAGTATACAGTTAATCGGAAGTGCGAAAGCAGTCCAAAATGGAAACCATATTTTTATGGGATATAGAATGGAGAATTCCGAGGATTCTGTCGGCGTCTTTAATAGGGTATTAACGGATCGCCCGTGTAGCGCGACTGCTAGAGGACCTAACATAAACAGTAACATTGCCAGCTAGATCACATTCATAGTATAGCTTAAACGTATCCTAAGGTGATTTATCTCGTATAAATCCATCCGAGCCGACACTATTCTCGAAATAGCCAGCTCCCTAGAGAGCTAAGTTTCTGGGGGAGCCTCGGATAACCTTACCTAGGGGCTCCGAGGGTGATGGGGTAGCGGTCCTTTTGATTAAGCGGGAACCTAGTTGGAGAAGGCCTGGCTTGAGCCTGGGCTCTGTTGCTGGCGACGCCGCATTATTTTTGTGTGAAGGTTGCTGTTTAAGGGGAACCTTATCAAATTAAATTTACGTCACTCGTTTATCATCGAGCGGATGCATGATAGGGCTAGTAAGACTCATCTAAAGGTAGCAAAATGAGCATATGAATAAGATGATGCTGTGGTTTTAAATCATCCTGGCTGAGAACTGTGGGGCCTGAACATCACTACGGTGGGTCTAGGCCTCGAGATGGTGCGGGGCGGTTCCAAACCTTTTGAACCAAGAACCGCCCCTCATAGACCCGCAACCAGTTTATTTTATAACCGCACCGCGACAGAATCGCGGCGGTTCTGGTTGCGGATTATCCTCATAGACCCGCGATTGCATAACTTTGCCAAGGATTTCCTCTTTCGGTCGCATAATTTGCTGATTGATCCTTGTTATTTACATGATACATCTATTACAGTATACGCTGTTTTAGTCCCCTAGTTAAACTAATCTATATTTTTATCCTACATAGCCACTAACCACTATGTAATTAATTGAAATGCTCTCGTATTAGTATTCAGTCTACTAACCTATATAGATAAGGAGTTTAATAAGTCTTTTTATTTTGAGTGAGGGTGGAAGATATAATTTATTCCGTGTATGTGGTCGGGAATATATATTTCAACGAGTGTACCCTACCGCTATTATCAGTAAGATTTATTCGTCTAATTCCTAGACTATTATTTTGCCATAAAATTACATGAATCGTATACCATAAAAAAGCTGACGTTCTCCTTTATAAAAGTTAAATTTAAAATACTATCTCTTATTAGTAATATAAGCGTAATTCACGTTTAAAGATTGTATTCTTCTCTCTCGGGAACGGACTTAGGTGGGATTAAGGGGGCTTTTCTGTGGTGTGGCCTTATAGAGAGCCTGCCGTTCTTACGGTGTTATCTGCGGTTCCTAAGGGTCCTATTACGGGTCCTCGCGGTTCTTCGCGGTGCGAACTATAAAGAACCTCGATAGTATAGGTCTTTCTATCTAATCACTTAATTAAAGTGGATTCGAGCTTTGCATTTCCTTCTATTTACTCTCCTAGTAGCGAGCCCCCTAAAATCTAGTATATCTCTTCTCTCTACGTTACTCTTAGTATAATTACTCTTATACTTAAATCGTTAAAATGTTATAGAGCTAGAACTCTTAGTTCTCAGATTATTATCCATCCTTAATTTTTAGCGATAATCTAGTAGATTCCCTTTCTTTCCTTCCCTCTAATAGGCTATTTAACCTCGGCGGGCGCGACACGCTAATCACTAACGTGAACTTTACCCGACCGTTAATTCATCCTTTAGCCCCTAAAGCACTCGAACGCGTCGGCCCTCGGAACAAGAAAATCTATATTCTCTAGACAAGTATAGTGTGAAGGGCTGAAGCAAGACTTAATTCAATCTAACTAGGCCAACATGCTGTTTACAAAAAGCTTAAGGAGGGGA
>JAMAGZ010000252.1:0-26410 GCA_023626575.1 Penicillium sp. PF1803
CCTGCCGGCTTATCAGTCCTAGAAGCCTGAGGCACCAACATTTGGGGGTCAACCTCATGCCAGGGTATATCATAACAAAAGTACTTATCGCTTCTATAACGGAGATAGTAGTATACCTTACGATAGCGTTCGATCTCTTCTAGGCTTACCTATTTAGCCTTCTTATAAGTATTAGTTTAGTAAATATTTATAGTAGGTATCTAATCTATCTTATTAGGGTCTTTTAGGCGTTAATTATTAGTCTTCTTACGGCTACCGCTATTATTTCTACTACTAAGGTTTAATATATTAATATTAATACTAATCTTATAGAGGCGGGTAATTAGTGATAATGAGTTCTAAATAGGTAGCGGGTATACTACGATTTATTAATATAACGCTTATATCCTGATTTAACGATCTAGGTAGAATCTATCGTCTAGCTTAATTAGGCTAATTAATTATACCTATATCTATAAATTCCCTCTTAAGTCGTAGTAAAAACCGTTAGAATGATAACCTATTAGGCTACTTTATTTAGTGTAACTTTTATATAGCCTAGGCTTGAGTATTTAGGTCGCTATAGCTCCGCTTAAGATAATCTAGTAAGTTCTCTAGACCGCTATCATTTCGATAGTACTTCGTGAATATTCTAGTATTCTTACTAGCTAGTTTCTCTAATCATAAGAATATATATATAAACTAGTCCTATCTTAAACTAATTACTCTCCTATCTACTACTAGCTTATTTTCTATAATAATCCGCTAAGTTAGCTATTTAGTGACGTTTCCCCTAAATAGAGAAGGGTTAAGGAGGTCGTTTTTCGCTAGACGCGACTAGTTTAGTTACGGTTCGGATAGGTTCCGTAGTCGATTCAGTAGGGGTAGGGGCTATAAATCTATTAGCGATCACTTCTTCTATACGCCTAATCCTTTCGCTCTATATCTACTAGTCTTTCACTATTCGCCGCATTATATCTTCTACCTAGGGTAGAGGTGACTACTATTGATCCTAAGGGTCTATAGTGCTTAGGGTTTTTCCGATATATCAACGTGCCTAGTTTGATTCGTGGGTAGGGCTTTTTAATGTATTCGACGTGCTTAGTTCGACTCACTAGGGCTTTTTAATGATACTTCTTGATAAATAGAAGGAAGATTGTTGTATGTGAAGGGCTGGAGAAGAATTGATTCAATTGTACTAGGCCACAACATGTTTACCACAATCTTAGGGAGGGAAAGAGAGCTCGCTCCGTTTCCTAGGGGAAAAGGGGGCGAAAATGCGGTGTCTCTACCCCTCGCTGCTCTTCTGCCTGATCTGTGCCCAATACACGTAAGGCCATGCTGCATGGTTTATCGCCGGGCCTGGCCCGTTACAATAGACAGTTTTAGGGGTCCCTTTGTTCTTTCCCCCGTAATCATTCATTACGGTGTAGGCGAACCAGTAGCAGTTATTACTAATAGGTTTGCATGTTCCCCTATTTTTACTCACTCGTGAGATGGTTTCAGCGAGGCTAATGAAGCTAGGCTTCTTATCGGTGTAAACGTAAGACTCTAAAGGGAGAGAAAGGTCATGAGGACCGTTCCATCGGCCTTTTTTGCCCTTTCATCAAAGCTAATTATCACTCTATCCACCGAGTGACGGCCAAAGGTGATAGGATTGACACTCGTGGTAAGGACGTCGATGCTACTCTTTAGTACTCTACGCTCCGCGTAAACCCGCGCTCGTTCATTTAATAATCCATCCTCAACGATGAATTGTATGTATTCATGGCCCTAAGCTGAGTCAAGATTTTTGACTCGAGTCAGGCTGACGACGCGAAGAGATTCGTAGTCTTGGCTTTTACTTAGAATGTGCTCGTACCATTCCTCTGGCAAGTAATGCTTCACTTCATTCGAAAAAACGAGCGGCATCGTGGTAGACATGGTAAAATAGTAAAAGTAAATCGTATAATTGTCCAAGGATACAAAGTAGCAGAGTAGCTAAGAAAGTTCACATGGCTAAGTCTGTTTTTCACCTAGAAATGAGTCTTTGCTCATTTTAATAATCCCTGCAACTACCATAATGGATCCTTGCAACTCCCATCTATATCTCGCGAATACCAGCCACGTTTCTCTAGTATGCCACTTTATGGGCACTCGTTTTTGGCTACCAATGGGCCTGGTAGGCCTTATGGCGGTGTCAGCAGCGGCAGCTGGGAGAATGGAGTATGGGACTATAGGGCGCTGCTCGGGGCGGGGCCAAACGTCAGCTACCTTGGCCAACCTATCGCTAGCTATAGCTATGATACACCCGAAGTGGCACAGAAGAAGGCAGAATGTAAGCTAATACTTCCTACTAAAACCTAGTCAAGGGTTGCGCTGAAGGCGCTAGTCGCGATCTCTTGGTTTAAATTTTCACTTCGGAGGGATGTGATTTGGTTCGAGCGAAAGCCCAATCGCTCAGCTAAGGCTGCTAGGTGAGTCAGACTCGAATCTTCTGTAGGCAATCTACGGTGGACTTTTGTTAAAAATTTAGAACATGAAAGTGATCTAAGCTCCCCATGGGTGCGGTTTGCGCTACTGGGGATAGACCGTGACAGAATGTATCAGGGATGCCCCGTATAGCCATGTAACACCGTGAATTTACTAGGCGATTCGCGCAAACTCGGCTCTAATTGAATTAGGGTTCTGATCTTGTCAACGGTTCGCCAACAAATTGATTGCTCCATAGTTTAGCATGGCCTGAATCTCACATGCTATCCTCATCTAAAGGTGGGTACTCTGCTCAGACGCCAACGCATACATAGTATCCCAGCCACAGAGCGGCGCAAGAAGGTCCCACCGTTGGATTCCAATTTCCAAACTGAGCTGCAGTGACCGAGTACTCCTGCTCAATTGACCAGCAGGTATCACCGGACGCGACAAGATGCCACTTTGCACAGGTATTAATGGTATTAGGCATAGGGGCCTGGTCCTTAGTTGCAACGCAGTAATAGTAACCTGGTTGGAGATTATTGCAGCTGGGCCCCACGGCTGGATTCCACGAGTAGAATTGGTCGGTCGTCAGATACGTATACTTGTGAGTCACGATCGACCAGCAACTGTCACCAGATGCGGCTTGGTAGTAGACCGCGCAGTTGGCAACAATCCCAGACTGTGTCGGAGACGGTCCAGTTCCAGTGGATGCCGCACTGGTGGTGGTGGTGGTGGTGACGGTAGCTATGAACGCTGTTAAGACGGGCGAAGATGGGGAAAAAAGAGGAATAATCATACTGGGAACGCCGACACAGACCCAATATCCTGCTTGGAGATCTCCGCAATCGGATCCAACTGCGGGATTCCAACTGTAGAAGTTGGCTAGGGTGATGTCGTAGCTAGAGGCGATCCCAGCGCAAGTGTTACCGGACTCCACAAAATAAAACTTGTTGCCTGCAATATGGTTAGAGGTAGATTAAGGTTTGCGGTAACTATGCAATATATGTAGGTGAGAATAACACACAGGTAGATGCAATTCCGGTTTGTTGGGGAGAGTAGGGAGCAGTGGTAGTAGTTACTGCCACCGTCATGGTGGTTGATGTGGTGGGATTGCCGGTGGCAGTGGACCCGGTTATGCCAATGCAGACATAGTAGCCTGCCTGCAGTCCCGAGCAGTCATTCATCACAGCGCTTGTTCAATCAGACGACATCAACACTGCGAAAAATATAGCTATCCGGAATTGACTTACGGGTTCCACGAATAAAACCGATCCAAGGTAAAGTTGCCATAGGAGCTGACAATTCCGGCGCAGTAATCCCCTTTTTTCACGAAGTAGTAGGCATCACACGTCGAGATTAACCCTGTCTGAGTAGGAGAAGGACCTGCAGTAGTTGACGTGGTATGTGCAGCTGTAGTGGCTGTCGAAGAGGAAGAGAGGGTAGAGAGCGTGGAGGTAGTGGACGTAATCGACGCACTCGTTTGCGCGGATTTGGTAGTAACCTTGACCACGGCGTCGGGTGCATCAACACAGTACGACCATCCTACAGCCAGCGAGCAGCTATCTACAGACAGCGATGGATTCTAGAAAACCCTTGACCTTTAGCCACACTGTATCTCTACTGCCGACTCATGTTATAATGCTTACCCATGTTGCCAACTGGGCAGCCGTAATACCAAAGTAAGATTCCACAGACGCGCAAGTATCAGTAGAAGCGATGCTGTTCGCCCAGTAGTCACAGTCTTTGACCACATTCGGGTCTGTTGGGCCAGTGGCAGATCCACCATTGGACCACCGTTTGACAGCATAGGCAGAGACGCTTTGCAGCTGGAATCCCTGGATGATTATTTTGAGTAGAAACATTTTTGCGCGTCTCGTAAAAATCTTGGACTATAAGAGTAGCGAACGGATCGAAAATTCGAATACTTTGTGACAATATCCTCAACTTTGAGTACTGAGCTGCGAATTTATACTACTACGTAGAACCTCCAGCCACCGCACGGTTACGCATATTAAACACTTAAGTTCGGAATTGCCCGATCATTCACAAATCTTGCAGGTACTCGGAAAAATCTGCAAAATCTCAGGCTGTCACGCACTATTCATGCAATGTAACCCTGGAAAGAGGAATAACCGGGAGTTTGTATACCTATGCATTAACGCATTAACCGGCGTGGCCGCACTCATCGATGCAGAAAAAGCGTGCATATATTGTGATCCATTTTATCAAGTGGCGTTTGTGGACTTAGTACAGACCTTGGTACTTCATTGCGGCTTAGCGTACGCCACTAGTTCGGGGGCCACAACTCACTGAACTTGGGCGCTCTCTGTAAACGACGCCAAGACCCTGAAGTGGCGAGCGTGATTGTAACACGCCGTCATTATTGGTTACTGGAAGACTATCGCAAAAACAACAACTTCAGCGCCAAACTGAATTTTTGAAATATCTCAGGAACCACGCCAGTTGGCAACTTTTAAGCAACGGCATTTTCAATTTAACTCCCTGCGCTACATTTTGATACCGGTCTCGAGCTCCCTCGATCGATATTGCGATATTGCGCGCGTCAAAGGGCGTTGGGCCGGTCCCGCCAGGGGCCTCCGGAAACCCATTGAAAAATCTGCCATCGAACAGAGAGCGCGTACTGAACGCCAACCACACCGCTCACGACCTTCTCAAAGAGCTAGGAAGGGGTCAGAATGCTGCAAGACCAGCTCCTAAGGCTGTCAACTTCCTCCGGTAGGTAGAAGACCTAACGAAGGACCTCCTGTCGACGCCCCTAACCGATTAGCAGCAGGAGCTCGAAGCGCTGCGCCGGGACCTTAAGCAGGAGATCTAGGCTGTTAAAGCGGTCGTCGAGCCTTTAGTTAGGCAGACGATTCGATCGTACGCCGAAGCAGCTATAAGAGCGCCAGGGCTAGCCTATTATTAATCCTCCTATAGCTCATCGAGTAGCTTACTAACCCGCCCGGCGGAGGTAGCACATAACCGCGAAGTAGTGGTCTGTCTTAGCGATCGCTCGTAGGTTAGCGTGTTCCGTCGTCTAACGAGCGTAGAGCTTACTAAGCGCGCGAATTAGGCCCGGGCGAAAGCAGCTCGAATAATAGATACCGCGCCCCTAGCGTCCGTCGTAGTGCTCGCATCACGGTAATTAAAGTCTAGTGATCTCCGTCTCACGATACGTGATATAAGGGAAGCCGAGGTAATAAGGATCTATCGAGAGAAATAGGCGAAGGGCCTTTATAAGACCGCGTACGTCTATATACCGATATAGGGTATAATCGTATATAACGTGAATATAAGGTCGCTCGGTATTAATAAGGCCTTAGACACGCTACTATAAGAGAAGATTATTAAGGATCTTCTAGCTACGAATAACTATAACTAGGGTAAGGAGGCGGATATCTCTAAGATTAGCTAGTTACGTATACTAAGTAGGAAGTTAGGCTCACTTATCCTTAAATTCACTTCACTAGTGCTAGCTAACGTAGCGATCGATAAGGGTGTCCTTTAGGATTACGATAGTTTAACGGCCGTTCTATACGATAGGGCGGCTTATATACGGTAGTGCTTTAACTATTAATAATACGGTTATATAGGAACTACCTATGCTAATACGGTTAAGTATATATACTATATAGAGGGTCATTAATCTCGGGATTACCCTACGAAGGATATATAAGGGAATAAGTATACTAATTACGAGGGCGCACACGCTACGTAGAGTATAGAGTATAAAGCTCGTTAGCGCGAGGTAGAACGTATAGGGGAACTATTAAAATACTATAGAAGATATTATTATATCCTGGCTCTATATAGTCTTAATTAACCGCCGGCTACCTTATATTCCTTATCTATTAGCTCGTGGGGGACACTAAGGGATTTATTATTATCGAGTATAGAGCTTATTAGCGGCGTCGAGAGTAGCGGTCTCGCGCTAGCCGTATACCCTAATAACGGGGGTAGGGGCACTAGCCCTATAATAATAGTAAGCCGAATAGGAATAGGCCTATAAGCTAGTTAGTATATACCTAGCTAGAGAAGCGTATAGNCGTATAGTTAGTGATAATAGCGTTATTAGGTAGGAAGAGAGGGAGACTACGGAAGGCGAAGGGGAATATACCCTAGCTAATAGAGACGAGCGAAGGTAATACCTCTCTAATAGAGGGCCGCTCCTAGGAGTAGCTAATTATTATTAACTAACGGATAAGCGAAAATCAACCGATAATCTAATTCTCGATAGCACTAAGCACCTTTCGATTCTATATAAGACGTAGTTTTACCGCACTACCCCTCGATAAGATCGACTTTTAACTAGAAGGACCTAGCTCGTAGGCTACTACTAGTAGTACCTAATCGAAGGTAGAAAAGGCTAAGGCACGTACTACTAAGGCACGCGAGGCTAGGGTGAGGAAGGCTACTAAAAGAAAGGCTAGTAGTAATACTAAGAGCACGAGGAAGTCAGCGCGTATAAGAGAGTTAGCTAAGGAGGCGAACTAGGAACGGCTTGAGTTAGAACTTAGCTTAGAGCTCGATAAGGTTAATATAAGAGATCTAGAACGCTAGTTAGAAGCTTATAAAGGCGATTAAGACTACTAGCTATTATTACTACCGGCATAAGAAGTACGTAGGAAGCGAAAGTAGCCTTATAGCGAGGATCTATCTCTTAATATTCGCTTAGCTAAGAGACGCAGAATATATAATAGGGAATCTTCTCGATTAAACCGCTAATAAATTAGTATACCCGTTAATAATATACACTAAGGGAACTAATAAGTCGCGAGCTTAAGATATATTAATATAATATTAATAGGTCGAAGGATATAGTGATAGTATAGTTCCTACGTAACGAGAAGGTTATTAGCGCCGATATTATTATTATCTAGGAGCTGTAGGATAATCCCTTCTAAGATAATACTCACTACCCGTTAAAGTAGATATATAAGCTACTATATCCGGCGGAGAGCGAAACGGGAGATAGGGTGAGGGTTTATATATTTATATCGAAGAAGATAGGCGAATATACTTACTTAGCACACTCTCGTGACTACTAGGAGATTTATATTAAGACTAAGTTATCTAGGGAGCTTCGAATTATTAACGTGTATAATAACTAATAGCGTAGGGTAGCTCTTTATCTACTATAGGAGAAGCTACTACCTATCCGTGAGCAGAAAAGGGCTTCCTACCTAGTACTAAGGGATTTTAACCTATATTACCTAGCCTAGGGAGGTAACGATACCTCACGCGATATAAAGGCGGAGGATCTCTTAGATTTAATAGAAACTATAGGGCTAGATAACTAGTTAGCGCTAGGTACCGCTATACGCGACTAAGCTAGCTTATAATCTATGATTAACCTCGTTCTAGCCTTATACTCACTATAAGAGATAATAATAGCGTGCGAGGTTAATAAGAGCGTTTATACTAATTTAGATTACCTTCTAATACTTATCTTACTCGAAGTTAACGTGCCGGAAGCTATAGATCCTATTAAACACCGGAACTAGAAAGCTATAGACGTAGAGAAGTTCCTTACCTTCGCTTTAGCTAACCTCTATATAATATAACTACTAGAAGAGCCTATACCGCGTGAGATCGACTACGCCGTTAACTACCTCCTTAATATAGTATAGTAGGTAGCCTAGGTATTAATATCTTAGGCGAAGCCGTTAGCGTAGGCCCGCTAGGGCTAGATACCGGAATATATAGAGGTAATTAAGGCGTCACGTAGGTATTTCCGGCGGTACATTAGTATATATAGCTAGGAGGACTAGAAAGAATTTATATTAGTAAGGAATATAAAGGGAAGAGTAATTAAGAAGGCGTTAAAATAGGGCTTCCGCTAGTAGGTGCGAGACACGATTAATAAAGGCCCCTAAGGTCTTTAGAAAGTGTCGAAATAGGCCTGAATAAGAGATTAGTTAATTAGTAGTAGTATACCTACCCTACGCTCGTAGGTAGGCCTAGTAGAAACTAACTAGTAGAAGGTTAATCTACTTCGTTAAGTGTTCTTCCTATAGCCCCTATAAGCTAATCTCTCTAATATCGATTTAACCTCGTATCCGAATTAACTTACCTTCCCGGCGATCTTATAGTAAGAGGTTATTAACGTGATTAAACGTGCTCTACCCGATAAAGCGCCTAGAGAGGATAGGATCCCTAACCGCGTATAGAAGCTACTAATAGGTAATAACCACTTTATAGCTATTCTAATAGCTATCTTCGATATATATATACGAACGGGTTATAACCCTCCTCACTTCTAGGCCTCTATCACGGTTATGCTTCGTAAGAGCGGCCCTCGTGACTTTCGGTAGCTAAGATCGTATAGGCTAGTTACCCTACTAAACACCCTTAGGAAGATCCTTAAATCTATTATCGCTACGCGTATCGCCTAGGCGGTCGGAGAGTATAGTCTACTACTAAAGACCTATCTAGGTAGTAGGAAGGGGATCTCGGTAGACTATACGATCTAACTAATCATTAACCGCGTGCACCGCGTATAAGGGAGAGGTAAGAAGGTTTCGATAATATTACTCGATATAGTAGGAGTATATAATAACGTCTCACACGAACGGCTTCTCTATAATATTAAGTAACTCTAAATAGGCTAGTTCGTGCTATAGATCGCGTTATTCCTTCGTAATAGGAGCACTCGTATTAAGTTACTAGGGTATATATTAGATAGCTTCCCTACAGCTACCGGTATCCTATAGGGATCGCTAATCTCACTAATCCTATTCCTACTATTTAACGCACCGCTAGTATCGTCTTATACTATATATAAATAGGGCGGGATAAGCGTCGTGTGCGGCTTTAGGTAGGTCGATAATATAGCGATTATTGTAGAGTCAGAAATATATTATGATAATATTAAACTACTAGAGAAGGTGCTTAAAAGGGTAGAGAGATAGACGAAATGGTATATAGTAATATTCGTACCCGATAAATTTAAACTTATTTACTTCGCTAATCCGGCGGAGGGCGAGACGATTTAATCTATTAATCCGATAACTACTATTAGACCTAATATCTTTAACTATATAATATAAGACCCTAAGGGTAATAACTAAATACCTATCCGATATAACGATAATATCACTATATAGCTATTAGGAATAGCGAAATACCTAGGTATATAGCTCGATAAACACCTCGATTTTAGTATATATCGCTAGAAGTTACTAGCGAAGGCTAATAGTAGCCTTAAAGCCCTTTAAGTAATAATAGGGTTAGTATAGGGAGCCTTACTAGGAGCGATATAAAAGGTCTACTAAGTAGTAGTAGTACTATAGATACTCTATAGGGTATCTATGTGGTATTACCCTATAGTAAGGGCTATACCTATATAAGAGATAAAGCGTACGATTAACGAATTTACTAAGGTTTAGCGGCGTATAGTAATTCTTATTAGCGAAGCCTTTAAATCTATTAGTACGGTAGCTCTTAACGTTAAGCTATTTATCATACTAATTCACCTCCTTATAGACTAAATTATCTAGGAAATAGTAATCCGGATCTAGATAGGTACTATGTAGGCCTAGCTAGTAAGTCTACGCTAATAACGATCCCCGTAGGAGATTAGAGAAGGCGGATAGAGCCCTCTTAAAGCCCTTAGGTGGAGAAAGGAGGGTATTCTAGACCTAAAAGGGAGCGTATAGGAGTCGCGTAAAGCGTTCGTGCTAGCGCTATAAGAGGCACGGATCCTATACGTTATTAACTAGGATATAGAGGCTACGCGAGCCTCGTATAATAAGATTAAGATAGGGTCTCTATTCTAATAGGCCCTCTTAAGCGACTACCCCTAAATAGTCTATTATTTCATAGATAGTAGTAGATACGAGGGTATAGTAGGTATATTAGCTATTACCCCGCGTAAGGGTATCTTCGAATAGCGGTACCTTAGGATTACTAAGGAATTAATAGTGTACGTTACTAAGCTTAACGGTATTAAAATAGTAGTAGCTAAATTCGTTAACTAATAACGTAATAGGCCTATAAGGCTTATTATCTTCTCTAACTACTAAGCCGCTATCTAGGTGGTATAAAACCCGAAGCGATCGTTAGGCTAGTATATACTCCTCACTATATACGACTATGTACGAACCCTTAGATTACTAACGCCTATATTCGATTAGATTCCTATTAAGATCCGTTAGATCCCCGTATATATAGGCGTTCCTAGTAACGAGACCGCTAATATTAAAGTAAAGTTAGCGGTAACGGAGGGGAGAGTAGAGAATAGAGCGGAATAACCCTACCCTAAGGGGTCGTCCGCTAGTTATGTCCTTCTAGTATCGACCGTAAAGCGTCAAGTATAGCGGCGTATTAAGGAGAGATAGGTATAAGAGTAGGTAGAGGAGCGAACTAGTAAGCCGAACTAGCGGTTAGTGAAGGTTCTAGATAAGAAGGTACTTCGGTTATTCGACTTACTATTAAAGCCGTACACCTCGATTCTAATTTAAATACGTTCTATACGGATCGCATTAAATCACTTCTTATTCAAAATCAAGGCGGTTAAATCGGATGAGTATTACTATAGAGAGGGGTCTTAAACACTAAGATATATCTTAATGTAGTGCCTGTTATACGCTAATCTAAGGCAGACGCTCCTTAATAAGATCCGGATAACCGATCTTAGGGATTCGACGGATTACGATATAATTATATCGCACTCGTAGGCCACCCGCTACGTAGCCGAATTTATGCTATAAACAGCCCTCCTAGGATAGTTCCGGGACGTCGAAATCGAGCCAGAGCCGCCGAATAGAGGCGACGAAAACGATCTACCAGGATGATCTAGTAACGGCATAGGGGGTGAAGACGCTAGGTAGGAGGAACGCTAAAACTATAGCTAACCGAAAGGTTATGGACGATTACATCCAACATGTTAACACACCAGTCGACAGCGAACGCCACTAATCGAGAACGAAGCAGGAGGGCGTGGATACCAGCGAGGGATGGCAGGGATGGAGGTGCAGAGGAAGCAGCAGGCCAATGTGAGGGTAAGATGAAAGATATATCGTGGGAATGTGGGCTTTGAGGGCGTTTTGGGACTGTTTTTGGGCTGATTTTCTATGGCAATACGCCGTTTTCCTTTGTATTTACTGTTTCATGCGAGAGGGCTGGCGTTCGGATCACTCTTGCTTCCGCCGGAGGGAGCGCCTGCATAGCCATTACGCCACTAGTTAGGCTGCAACAGGTTAATAGAGTGTTGATTGATTGATTGATTGATTGGAAGACTATCGCAAGCAGGCCCAAGGGCCGTGAGAGCCGGACTAGCGCTGGAAATATCTCTTAGCGAAGCTTAACCCCCGTCATCTTGCTAGGCATAGGCGGATGAATCCGGCATGGCTAAACGAAAATCAGCACTTAGTCCTCCTTTTGAGCAAAATTTACAGAGCATTACTTACACTCATGACCATATGGTGGAGACATTCATGGCACCTTAGTTTCCGGGCGATGTAACTTTATGAGTATCCACATATTGGTTAGAGATGCTATCCTGCTGCCGGCTTCCGGTACGTGGCAAGCGACTCTCAAACTCTGAGTAATGCAGTTCTTTCGATGGCTGCGTTGAGATTAGCAGTGAAGGATAGCGTCGGCGGTTGTATGATTGATGAGCAGTCAGAGTAGAGTCGATTTGCAAGGGGATAAATTGATTACCCCTCAAATTCGGTGCGGAGGCCTATCTGCGAGACTATATGCAGTCAGCACCTTCTGCCATCAGAGGAACCAAATCCCATTCGTAAGTTGTGGATTGAAATCCTGTTTGGGAATCCGAAATCGGCCGGTGAGCTACTCTGGACGATTCGTTGGATGCAGTTTTCTCTTCCACTAACCAGGAATACATCCAGTACTAAGGTACTGCTTCAACTTGCTCCAGGAAATTGAATAATTGTTCTAAACCATGAAGCAAAAACACTGTTTAGCTATTTATCGGAATAATACATTGAATGCCCTTCGCATTCTGGTCGGCCATCGACGTAAACCTACTGTGCGGTTTTATTGCATCGGACCGACCTTTGCTGATCTGATCGTTTCCGAAAACCACCCCAGACGTTCTATTTATGCCCCCGAGATCAAAGCACTGTTGTATGGAAGCCGCTTCCAAGTGCCATCAAGTTTCTTGAACTTGGTCGTATATTGTGAGCATTTGAACTCTCTCCAGTCGCACTGGTCAAGATACATAGCTAGAAAATGTCAATGGCGCAATGTACTTAAATGCAGAGAGACAAAGAAAAAAGCGTACCAACAATAAAATACGCAATGGTATCTGGTGAGAATCCGTCAAACCCATTATTTGTCCCTCTTTGAAATTTGTCCCTCTTTGAAAAGAGATGAGGCGCTTACCGGCGTTCATCCAGGTCGCTGTTGGAACATTTTCCAAAAGTCTAAGAATACCCGATGAACCATATGCTTTGGGCGCACCTGCCTCGGGGCCGGTCACGAAGTCGTCTTGTTATGCCATTAGTTTCAAGCAAATGGATTAAGGGTCCAATTACTACGCTTACCAGCGATATTGTTGGTCCCAAAAATAGTTGTAGCGTGGTGTAGCACTGTTTGCGAAAGCATGCCTCCCAGCAGCTCGTCCATCGATGTGCCTTGTATCGTGGAGTAACTTGTCGATCGAACGGTGGCTAATGCATTCATCCCCACATAGTCTAGTGTTCTGGTACAGAAGACAAGCTGATCACGGCCGTTCAATTGGTGTGGAAATGTATATGCTCGCTTCGACGAGCCAGGTGCCTCGGTACACGTTCTGTCGTTAAGGCCTAACTTCACCATAGTTTGGCCTCCTTCCTCTTTGCTGCGAGTGTCTTTGTAATGTCCTAAACATGATCAGTAATGGCTGCGCGATAATGGATAGACTATGACTCATAGGCTCTGTTCTCCATTATGGAGCGCAAACAATCTGTAAAACAAACTCACGGCGGAGCACTCCATCATCATCCGGAAGTATCTTATAAAATTCCAACCATTTGTCACCGCAATTAATATCTGCCAGATATTGTTTTTTTTCCAAAGCGCTCTGGATTCCCTCAATTCGGCCTATTGCAAATCAGTCACAATGGGCTGTGGAAAATGCGGAAAGGATTGCCACAAGCACAAATTAAACATACCGCTCAGTGATCCTAGCTTGGCCAACGCTGCATTGAATTGCTCCTGAGGGAAATAGAAATATGAAGTGTACGTCCAAAAAGTGGCTTCGACTCCAGCGGGCCATTCTCGCGGTTGTTTCTCGGATATCATGAGTTGATACAACTGATCCAATCTGGTATGAGCACGGGTGGCCTAGAATTCAATGTTAATGAATGGCATCTCCATAAATTCATCGTGAGGCGAGATACCGCATTTTGAGCATCTATGAATGCTTGGTCAATAGCAGCTGGGTAAGTTCCTTCACATGAACTTTGTATAACCCAGCTGTTGGCGCGCTTCTGGAGGGGCTGTGCGGCACCAACGTCTCCTGTTGTTTGATTCGCGCTTGGCTCATCTCGAGATAGATTTGTCACCAAGGCCTGCGAGACCCTAAGAACAACTAGGAGCGCAAGCACGATTTTGGCCATCAGAATATTGAAGAGCATAGCGTATTAGACTCTGTTGGGGGAAGACTGAAGAGAAAATTAAGATCTTGTAAGCTTGCGTCTCAAGTTGCGGAGCTAAAAGTTGACGACAGTATGATTTTAGAGCTCATCGCACGGAATTTTTAATGCCGTTTATTAATCCACAGTCCTACCGTCTGTTTCTTTTCGATAAAATCGATCATGGGATAACAAGAATACTATGAAATTGCTCGATGTAACCTTGAAAGGAGAACTTCAATTAATGTCGCTTCGCGGAAAGCTATTCTGCGGAACTTGCAGGGGCCGTTTTAGCCCCTGCGTCTAAAATCTACTAACTCACTAGTCAATTGCTACGTTGTTTAGCCGACCTGAACTACCCTTGTTCAGACAACCCCGCTTTCGCTGGCGGCCTCCACATACAGATGCTACAGTATTGACATGCAGCTCGCCCCGGTTTTTCATTGAACCGGAAGGAAATCAGTCATCCCCGTAAACACCCACATTTGGTCTAGCCCCACTACAGTATCGAAATGTAGATGCCGTTAGTGCAGGCTTTTAGGTACATTCAGAATAGAGGAAAACTCCCTCTGTGATACTCGTTCTGGAACATCTCAATACCTTGACGAAATTGCAAGGTAGCATTCGGCTCACTAGTGGAGAGTCGGAAAGTCTGCCATTGAAAACATTTCGGATGATGTCGGCGATGTTCCGGAGTCATCCAGGACAATGATAAATTTCCGTGAGACGCCGTTTTATCTGAACCAAACCTCTATGCGTTTCTTTCAAATTTCAAAATGCTAGTGAATCGTTCAAGTTGGTTGTTTTGGGCAAGTCTGTGGCTAGTGGAATACCTGGCACCGGTCTTCGCCCAAGGCACTTGCAGTAACGGAACAGCGTGTGTCTCTGGATGCTGTAGCAAATCAGGATACTGCGGTTTTGGGCCAGATTATTGTGGTGAAGGTATTTGCATATCGAATTGCGACGCCGTTGCTGAGTGTGGGGGTAAGTAATATGCCTTCTCATTTGATGGGCTTGGTGTTCAGCGCTCATATGGTTGCCTATAGAATATGCTGCAACGAAAAACATGTCATGTCCGTTGAATGTTTGCTGCTCAAAATATGGGTAATTGAAATGGCTTCCCTTATGGTGAATGTTTGAAACAGCTAACGGTACGACACAACAAAGATTTTGCGGAACAACATCCGAGTTCTGCGGAGATGGATGCCAAAGCGGGTGCGACGCTGTGACGGAGCCGTAAGACTATAAGCTCCAGCCCAGTATCCCAAGAATCTGTCAATAACGTCGCATTCTAGGTCGTGCTCGGGAACTTCAAGTCTTCAAAGATACATCGGGTATTACGAGGGTTGGAACTCGCAACGTCCCTGTGACAACGTTCTTCCATCGGCAATAGATGTCAACCCGTGGACTGTAAGCTTTGTTTCCTATCCGCCTTTCATATCTGGTACTAAGACCAATTAAGCATATGTATTACTCTTTCGCTGGCATCAATACAGCGGACTCGTCAATTGGCCCAATTTACGACACAGATGAGAAGTATTGGACAGAATTTGTTTCATTAAAGCGAAAGAAACCTTCGCTGAAGACTTATCTCTCGGTTGGTGGCTGGGATCTTGGAGGAGGGCCATTTTCCGACATGGTTCGATTTCCCGGGACCAGAAATTCGTTCATACAATCTACCACGAGTCTCTTAAAGCAATTCGGGTTTGATGGCCTTGATATTGACTGGGAATACCCTGCTGCATCTGATCGCGGTAAATTTGTGGGTGACAATCCTGAGACCTAAATGAAGGCTAACAATTTCCTAAGACGGAGTAATTGGTGATACGGCCAACCTCGTTACGTTCCTGGATGAACTCTCAACCGCTTTAGGTGGCGATTATGGCCTCACAATAACTTTGCCCACGTCTTATTGTAAGAAGGGACGTTTCACATTTCTTTTTTCAGCAAGTAACATGACTAATTAGGGTACCTTCGAGGATTTGACATCACATCAATGGCAAAATACGTTGACTGGTTCAATTTCATGGCCTACGATATACATGGGACCTGGGATGGTAGGAGCAACTATACCTCATCTGTGGTCAATCCGCACACCAACCTAACTGGTATGGTCCCTGATCATTTCGATGATGTCTTACTAATGGCAAAAAGAAATCGCGGAAGGATTGGAACTTTTATGGCGTAACGAAATTGATCCTGGTCAAGTAGTCCTGGGTCTGGGCTTTTACGGCCGATCCTTCACTCTTAAGGATCCATCCTGCACCACGCCTGGCTATCCGTTCGCGGGCGGCGGTGATAAAGGGAGCTGCACGGGCACTAGTGGCATTCTATCAGATTATGAGATCAATCGTGTCCTCCAAAACTTCGATCCGCCTGTTCAGTACGACCCCGCAGCTGGCGTGAATTGGATTACCTGGGACACGTACCAATGGTACGTAGCCCCCAAATTGTCAAATTAAATGCGGCTTTAAACTGATATTAGCCACAGGGTATCTTTCGACAATGCTCGAACCTTAAGGCAGAAAGCTGATTTCGCCAACTCGAAGTGTTTGGGCGGTATGTTCGCATGGGCATTGGACCTTGGTGGTCCGGGTTCAACCACCAATCCCAATGATCTCAGCACCACTGATATCAGCATGGCCGGCGCAAATACAGACGGTGGTAGTGATGGGTCTGGGGATGTTTACCTGGCTCCATCAATCTACTCCTCTGCAGGAAATTTTAGTGCAAACCTGCCAGCTTACGTGATCTTCCCAGAGATTCCTCTCGACGAGCCGATAGTAATTAGCATCCCACCGTTTGTCACGCTGGTCGAGGTAGCATGCAGCACTACGATGACTCTTACCACTTCTGACATCACTACCGTGACAAGTACACTAAGTCGTGCCTTGGAGACGACAACATTATACGCTCCCGCTGTCACAACCACTGGGATACCGGTGTGGAATTGGAATATGTCCCAGTCGACATCAGTTACCGCAGTCCCGTTCACGGTATATCCTAGCATCCTGCTGCCTCCAATTGTCACAATCGGTGAAGCGGACTCGATATTGTGCCCTGGAGCAACAAATGCGCCAGTCACGAGAACCTTCACCATCCCTCCATGGCCCTGGTCGAGCAATGTTTCCGGATTTCCCTTTGAGCTCCCCGCAGTGACTTGGCATCCAGGTCCTCCTAAACCTACCTGCACATCTGGATGTGGCAGGAAATGCAACATATTTTGCGATAAGCCATGCTATTCAGATTGTGATGGCGGAAACCCTGAAGACTGGGCTGATCCTGAAGACCCGGATCCCCCATCTCATGAGAAGTGTGCGGGGCCAGATTGCCACAATGGAAAGTGCATGGGTCCGTTATGTATCTTAGTCGGATGCAAAGGCACTGACTGCGTTAATTCAACGTGCCTGGGTTCCAACTGTCATCAAACTGCTTGTATAGGTGATGGTTGTGAAGACGGGCATTGCTCTTCAACCGCTTGTCAAGACTCTGGTTGTGTCGGATCTGATTGCGACGGAGGCGGCTCTTGCTTTGGATTTCAGTGCATCTCATGGGGTTGCATTGGGCTAGACTGTCTCGAGCACGTTTGCGGCGGCCCCGATTGTGAGGAAGTTAGCTGCGTTGGGCCAAACTGCTCCCACGGAGAATGCGCTGGGGCGGGCTGCAAGTCGGGAGACAATGACTGTGAGGTGAAGGAAGCTGACATCTGTACTGAATGGATCAGTAGCACTTTGATGTCTCCTTCATCCACATACTCTACCTCTACGGTTACCTCCACTTGCCATGCCATTACAGCATGCTCAGCTACACCAACCACCATCACCACCACTGTTGGCTCCGATGGGCTGATTGAAGGCACGGTCAACGAAGCCTACGCACCTTCAACTACCGCCGATTCATATTTCTCTTCGTTGCTGTCCGTGCTGCAGGCGAGTCTCACTAGCTTCGTGGAGAGTCTGCCCGAAGAGACCCTTGTAGCGACCACTTCAGTGCCTTCCGGCTCCGAAGGTTGGTGCTATGCCGTTACACATGCGATAGAGGAGTCATTTGAATACGTTCCCGGCTCTATAGAAGTGTTTAATCCTGCCGGTGAGAAGATTTTCAACAAAAACGTGGATTTGAGTGAAGACCTCGGCTTCTCAAATATATATTTTAACGTTACCGCGAGCGAGTGGGGTGGCCCTGACTACTTTACTGCTGTTGTTCTATATTCTTCAGATGCCACTGACCAAACTTTTACCGAGTGTGGTTACATATATAATCACACCACCTATCAAGGCTTCGTGACGGAAGCACTTGCCGGATCTGCTGAGTCTGCTTCGGATTGTGCTATCTACCTGTCATGTTAATCGAGTATGTCTTCGTTACTATGTACAGTACCTCATTGCGCAGCCCAATGAAGAATTGCAGGACAGACAATGGTTTATTCAGTTTTATCTTTTTGAGAAAGAATATGATGATTAGACCTAAGAACGATATTGATGAAAGATGAATTAATTGAATTGAAATCCATTGTCTTTGTGGGGATACATTGGCCTTCCTGAATGAGGAAAAACGGGAAACTGGTCTGCCAACGCTGCTATATCCTTTGGGGCTTGCCATTTTGCAAATTTGAGGTCCTCGAGATGAATATGAGCTCCATGCTGCAGCAATTTTCTCATGATAGGCTTATTACGGCCGCTAATTGCTGCAAGGACAGCGCTCGTGCGTGGTACGCTTGGGACATCCGGATCTGTCCCCCTTTCGAGTAGCATGTTGACAATTTCTTCATGATCATGCTTAATTGCTTCAACCAGAGCCTCCTCCTGGTTAAACCCTTTCTTCAGGAGCAATTTAAATATGTCCACATCGCCAGTCCTCACTGCGAGTACCAAGAGATTCAGTTGGCTTCCACCATGCTCAAGTTTGGATATGAGTAGTTCAGTCATTTTCGTACTACACCGCGCAATGGACATACTGATGGGACCATCATATATGTTGGCGCCGCGAGCCAGGAGTACCTTCACAACACCCTCTTGCTCATTCTGGATAGCCAGTGTCAAAGGTGTCGGTCCGGTGTAGGGAAATTCCATTTTGCAATGAATATTGGCACCGTTATCCAGCAAGAACTCGACCATTGCTACGTGGCCTCGCTGAGCCGCCATTGATAATGCTGTTGGTCCATGCCATCGCTCCTCGCGCGGATTTCTCCCGTCCTTCTCAATACAGCTGGCAACATGCTGGAAATTGATATCGGCTTCATGTTGAAGTAAAAGTGCCACGAGCGCTATATCACCCGATGCAGCAGCGGCTGGGAGAGACACATTTGCATATTCGCGCGGGCTTGGGGAATGGCACAGGAAATATTCAACAACCTCTTTATGCCCGTTGAACGCTGCCTCTTGAAGAGGAGATGCGCAGATTTTCCATCTGAAACTATCCTTACAGTCATTCAGAACCATCTTTGGATCACCGGCGTCATTTAGTAAAATCTCAACCACCGAGAGAAAGCCATTTCTGGCTGCAAGATGAATTGGTGTTTTTCCGTGGCAGTCTTCAACATACGCGTCAGACCCATGCCCGAGGAAGAATTTGACGAGGTCCGCATGCCCATATTCTGAAGCGTACAAGATCGGGTGGTTCAAAGGGCATGAGTATCCAGATTCCGATGACTGACACCTGTGGTTGAATTTCCGGTGATGGGGCCAATGTTTAGTCGAGTATCCCGCCTCAATGAATTGCTGAACAGCAGAAAGCGATCCGTGCTTGGTCGCGGAAAGGATTCCACGACCACCATGGTATTGAACGTTGTATCGATAGAGAATTTGCTTGAGCAGAATATAGAACCGGCGATTAACCTGCGCCAAGGCGCTGAGATCCTTCTGTGAATCCAATCTTTTGGCGATTAAAAATATCACCTCGTTTGACAAGTTTGACAAAGACATTTCGATTGAAGGGCGAATTCTTTATCTTCGAGATTTCTTTCCTCTTATTCGCCGCCGATTCGAATTCGCTCGCGAATGAAGGTAATAATGGGGGTTTCAACGCGTTCACAGGGGTAGTGACAGAAGCCAGGTCAGCCAAGCGCTTACCACAAATCCGACCTCTCGTCTCACACCGCCCTCCGCCTACGGAGGCCCTTTGAACGCAAGTCAAGAATATAGGGCTCTGCGTGGTATCGAATCATATAGAATACCGATAGAATCCCTGCAGCCAATCATTTTCCAATACTCACCTTTTTGGTTTACGCGTACCTTGCCTTTTCGGATCAGTAACATCCGAGTCACGGCCAAACTCATGGGTATTTCAACCCCGAGGAGTCCTCGCTTGTTCGATAGTTATCTCAGTTATCACAGTCAATTCAGTCAATTCAGTCAATTCAGTCATTCAGATAGCTCAATACACCCATTCATCCCATCTTTCCTCATTCTGAATTGAGACCCCTGATTGGCCATTTCATATGCCTCATCGAGGGCAACATCATCCGTAGCACCGAAACATTGAGAAAGAATTACGCAGCTTCGGATGTATTGCCATTCCATAATTTACATTAGACCCTTGATGATGATGATAAAGATGATGATGATGAAGATGATGATGATGAATTCATTTTCCCAATGTCGCTCGCTCGCGGCTATGCGAGAGTGCTGTCATCCCTGCTGACAACGACCTTATTACAGGACACGGTGGGTGAGCCCCCTGAATGGTCGTTCGACAATATTACACGTTACGTAAGCACAACCAACAAAGGGGGAATTGCTAAGGACACAGCAGCTTTTTACTAGTTAACTAGTTAGTTAGTTAGTTAGTTAGTTAAGTAGGGGCACCTAGCTCACGCGTACCCAAAAAAAGTTCACACGGACCCAAAAAATTCTGACTAATTTTGGGTACGCGTGAGGTACCCGACCTCGCACGTACCCAAACCTCTAGATTATATAATATTTTTTAATGCAGAAAAATTTTTAAACACCATATTTTACCCCTTTTCAAGATCATTACTAAGTGTCGAATTTTATAAGATGTCGGTGTCTTTACTCTCGCCATCGCTATTCGAGGATTCCGATTCTGACGTATTTATTACTACGCAATCTACTACTAGTACTACGTTAGAGATTAATCAACTTCTCTATAATCTTCCATCTGTGAGTGATCGTTTTCTAAATAAGAGTATACATAAATCTTATATTTTATACCAGCGACAAAGATCCGCCTCTGAAACTTCAGTGTACTAAGATTACATTAATACATATAAGGTATCCGATCTCGATTCTTGTGAGGATAACAAGGAAAATACTACCTCCCTAAGTTCTACACCTATTACGCACCAAGACAACATAAGCATAGAAACAGACGGGACGTAAGTGAGCGTTAGTTCCAGAGATACTATGATTGCCTACGAAGTTCAGGAACACCTTCTTCTTCCAGAGTATCCTAACATAAGCTAGAATAGTATTTTACATATCATTCATACCTCCGAAAATCCACTTCGAAATATAGAAGATACCGTTTCTACTATAAATCAAGCTACTTCACAGCTTATATCGTCGGTATGTTCGATATAATTTTAGTATATATTTAGTATATGCTTAGCATATAGGATAACTAGGTTTAATTCTTAACTAAATAACTCAAATCAGCCAAGAAAATCTTCACGAAACTCCTCTAGAAAGACTCTAAAGACAGAGAATCAAGATCATAGCATCGATCCTTTTAATGTATAGGGATTTAATATTACCACTAGGCTTATCCTGATATCATTACACCGTCTAAAAGCTATAACCGTGTTAAACTAACACTTTTCCGCGAACTTTAGTCTCTTGCTATAAAGCCTATGTATCACATAATTACGCAGGAAATCTAGGAGCGAACTAGAGAGTAATATTTATCCCTCCCTAGTTTTAACCTGTTTTAAGCTTACGCTTAATATAGGTTTTACTTCGGATTTCTTAAAACGTGGGATATAGAAGGACTATATATTTATACACCTAGTGAGCGGATATGTTAAGGTTAAAAGCCTATAGTATAGCTTCGAGACGGAGTAAGTATATATTCTTATTATATACTAAATATATATTAACTATAAGTAGTTCACCTTTATTAAGTGTCTGAACGCGTAGGTCGGATCCTAGCGTTAGCACTACTATTAGTATATACTAAGAAGTGCTGTAAGGATAGACACCTCGTTTCTAAAGCTTCTTTGCGATAAGGATAGCTTACGAGAAATAGGATACGGAACTAAGAATTATTACTTCGTGGAGCACCGGTCCGCTAGACGTCGTCACTATGGTATATCTTATATAGGAGATACTATAGATATACTAAACATATGCTAACCCTATCCTAGACTTAATTTATATAGATAGCGTTAGTTAACTCATTCATAGTGCTTACTCTATAAAAATTAACCTTTATATCCCCTGCGTATAGGATCGTTTTCCTTTTTACCTTCTCGTTTATCAAGGATCTCATTTATATACGCCGCCACCGCCTATAAAGCTACCATATGATATTAGTTAAGAAATTATTAACGTAATCAACACGTAGGATATCCTAGGATTAACTACACGTAAATTAATAGTCTCGCCTATTTTTACGAGGATTATACGTTAACATAGAGATTCTACGCTTCGATATATCTATAAGAGTTTATATATTAAGGATAGAGTAACTACTTTGATTCATAAGCAGAGACTACTATATTATCTAGAAGGGACGAACCTTATTAGGGTATAGCGTGAATACTAGTTTAATCTCACTAAACACGTGGATAATTAATAGATTCGTGAAGTCTATTTCTTTAACGAGAATCGGGAGCATTATCTGATTATATACTATATATACGAATAGGCTAAGCTTTTCTAGAGCGTACGATATTTAGAAATGGATCTTACCTTTAAGATAGTTTAGGGATTAACTAAGGTTTTTATAATTTCAGGGTGGAATAAATAGGTAAAGAGTAAGATTTTATTCGGTGTTCTATATATACGTACTATATACTAACCCTATACTAACTAGGGTTAAATACCTATATCTATGCTTTTATGAATCTCGAAACTCGAGTTACTTATAGGGTTCTTTTTAAGAAAATCTTTAAGATTCTTAGGGATATAGGACGGAAACTAATTAGATAGGCGTATTAGCTTAGAAGAGATGATTCTTATGAGGGAATTCGGATAGTTACTATTAATATATGTAAAAAGTAAGTACCTAGTACGTTTTTTATATGCTTAATATATGCTTAAATTATACTAACTTCCTATTTTTATTTAGGGCTTAGAGATTATCTTACTAGCCTAGATCCCCGTTAGACGTGGTTAGAATATCTATAAAATATACTTATCCTATACTAAACTCACGTGAAGAGAGCCTTTCGAAAAAGGTTTCCTAGTCACGAAGCTACTTCGTCTATTAATATAATCTAGAATGTAAATTTAAAGGCAGAGGTTATTCGAATTATAGATGAAGTTACAGAAAAGTGGCTAGAGACCGAAAAATGGTTCTAGAATAAGAGGGTCGATTAGATTCTTACTAGAATAACCCTAGAGGCATCTAAGATTCCTATTAAGTAGTAGATTAATACACCACACTATACTAGAATTAGTGAAAGTAGTCACTTCTATGATAACGAGGCAGTAGGCCGAAAGCAGGCTTTATTAACGGTAATTCTACGGTATTTTACCTAATTTATTATATATAGAGCATATCACTAATTTCTTTAATATAGATGCAAAAAACATGTGTAAGAGATAATCTAAAAGAATAAACTTACAGAAGAGTAAGGTCTTTTCCTAACTTAGCGATCTTAGAACCCTATATATCGTATCGCTAAATAAGTTCGTAAGAAGGGTTTATCTATATAATCAATATATATATAACATATACTAACCTTATATCAGATAAGCGCCATAAAAAATCAGCTAACTATCGTATTAACAAGCCATACTAGCCTTAGAACCTAACTAATCCCTACGATATACTTAACCCGATAATATAACCACCTAAGCTTCTAGATATTTCAGATTCGGTTTCTATAACTACTTTAGAGATAACTATAAGCTTAGCATATAATCAATCTATATCTACACCGCTATCTAGTACACCTCGGGGTAATTTAGTTTACACTAAATCATCTAGATTAGCGCCGTAGGATAGTATTTCTTAGTAATTAGGTTATACCTAGGGATTCGATAATAAAGAGGCACGGCTAGAGCAAGAAGTTGCTATACTTAGGAGAAAGGAAAGGATAAGAGCCCTTGAAAAGGAAAAGCAAGAGATACTACGGAGGATGGAGGCAGATGAACCTTAGCATAAGTTCAGCATATCTTCAATCTACTTTTAGTGTCTAGTTTACATATATTTTATAAAGTAGATAACAGATATTCCACATAAATTAAACAACTCCTAGCTACTCCATAGACTCGAAAGCATCAGAAGAGGATTCTAACTCCTAGTTACCATCTCCATCATCACTATCTCCGTCATCACCATCTCCGTCATTACCATCTCCATTATCACCATCATCACCATCTCCACCATCACTATCTCCTCCATCACCATCTCCTCTATTACCACCACCTCCAGTACCAACAGCAGGGCCAAAGCCTACGAAGGGGATAGGATTACCAGGAACGAAAGGGCCGCGCTATATATTATTAGCATATACTAAACATATCATTTCTATATGTATAATATAGACTTACCCGGCGGCTACGATAACCCGACAGCGGGGTTACTAGGGCCTACTAGCGGTGGAAACGAGTACCGTACTATACGGTAAACTATACATCGGTCGCTCTATACATATTTTTAGCATGCTTTCGACATATAATATATATATGTCCAAAGTAGAGGAACTTAATGCAAAACATAGAGTATCCAGAGTCTTACGTAATACGCTCTAGTGCGGAGGCCTAGTGTCTAATCATTCCATTATCAGGGCCACGGCTAGGCTTATAAAGGTAGCTAGCATCTCGCTAGCCACCACTCAGGACCCAACGCTTAATTGCGTTTTAGCCCGCAATGATCTCCGCCTAGGTTTTAGCTCAGCGGCTAGGGTTGACGACTATATCGTAAGTATATTATTAGCATATGTCTAACATATCATATCCATAAACACTCACCAGCTCTAGAATACTCATTACGGATATAGCGACGGAGAGTAGGTCCCTCCGAAAAGACAAGGCCACACATCTAGGCAGGAGGGTTAACGATAATATCGTAGCTATTCCTCGTAGTGTCAGCATAAGATCAGCATATACTCAGTATATCTAGACATCACGTACACGCCTATGTTCTCCTTATTGAGAACCATAGCTAGGTTTAGCGGGGGGGTGGCCGCGATATCTACTACCTTAATATCGTATCGCAGATTGCCTATAGCAATCGCTGTGGTGTACGCGGTTAGCTTCTAGCCAAGGTTATTATTAGGAATAGGTCCTTCATATAGTCAGCATATCAGGAGCATATATATCTTAGAAACATACCATAGGCGTAACCCAGGAGAGGGTCAGGGTTTAGCGCGTTCAAGATAGTGTTATTATCGAACTCAGCCCGGGTTAGACCTAGGCTAGGGAAGACTCCGAGATTTACCATGTTAGTGAACTGGAAATATTCAGCATATACAGAACGTATGTAAAGACGCGTCAGGGAGTAGGATAAACAGACGTTTTACCTTTAGTAAACAAGGTCGGTGGTAAGGGAAAAAGAAGATGGTGGTGTTATGTTTCTGGTGAAGATATATCTTTCATTTCTTTATTAACACTTTTGACTCATGACCCCACAGAAACCATATTTTTCTTTCAAAACATGTAATTTACTATAACAAAGACTGTTTCTTTTATGTTACTATAAATAATTAATAGAAAGAGTCTTTAAGAGTGTTGTATAATATATTATATAGAGTTATATAGAGCTGTATAGAGTGATAGTATATTTTAGTGGGGTAGGGGTTCAACTTTATTTAACTAAAGTTGAACCCCTACATAATTATTAATAAAATACATAAAAGTAAGCATAAGAGCTCATCCGGACCCAAAATTAGTCAGAATTTTTTTGGGTACGTGTGAGCTGGAACCCGGTTAGTTAACTAACTAACTAACTACTGGCACAACAAATTATGTAATACCCGCATCACATAACGTAATTCATGGTCACCCTGGCCACCCCAAAACACCATAGTAAATGCGATAAATTACAACTTCATATCTCAACAACCATGTAAATTTAAGTTTAATTATTAAGGGTTCATAAACTAGAGAGTATAAAAAGCCTATTTGTATTCTTGGAAAAGGTAATTGCGAGTAATGAGAAAGATATATATATTTGAATCAGAAACATGAAAATTACGGTGTATTTTATGGTAAAGCATGGAAATACCAGTCTGAAAGACCTCAAATCCGGTTATATTCTTCCTT
>JAMAGZ010000253.1:0-19425 GCA_023626575.1 Penicillium sp. PF1803
AGACTAGAAAGCGATAGGTCTAAGCTTATCGTCTTATCCTAGTTATATAAGCTAAGCCCTAAGCGTAAAGTCTAATATATTAGTCTCTATAATCATAGGTACGTTATAGTTAAATATTATAATAATTACCTCTCCTACGAGTTTATTATATATTTCCTTAAGTACGGTAAACGATTTTTCCGCCTTATTATCTTATTCGAATAGTATACCCTTCTTAGTGAACTAATAAAGCCCTACTATATATTTTGAGTATTACGGGACTAGCTTTCGGTAGTAATTAGTAAGTCTAAGAAAGCTCTATACGTCTTTAATATATATTAGTATTAGCTATTTAAGGATACTCTTAACTTTATCTTATTCTATCCTAAGTCTATTAGGATTAATAGTATATCTAAGGAAACTTATTTTCTAAACGTAGAACTTATATTTCTTAAGCTTAAGTATAACTTTTACTTCCCTTAACCGTTATAATACCTTCTAGTTATACTTAACGTGCTCTTCTTCTATCTTAGAGAATATAAGGATATTATTAAGGTATATAATAATAAACTTATCTAAGTACCCGTTTAATATAATAAAGATAAATCGTTAAAATGATATTAGTACGTTAGTAAGTTTAAATAGTATAACTTTATATTTAAAGTGTCTAAACTTAATTCTAAATACTATTTTCTATTTATCTCCTCCTTTAATCCTAAGTTAGTTATATATATTAGTAATATCGTATTTACTAAAATATTTTACTCCTTAAATAATATCCTAAATTTCGTTTATTAACGGTAATAGATACTAATCCTTAATAGTAATATCGTTAAGTTATTAGTAGTTAACGTATATTTAAAGTTCTTCTCCTTTCTTAGGTATAAATAGGATTAGGTATCCTATTAATAATTTTAAGTATTAGATATTTCCTTTCTTAAGGTTATCCTTAATATATTCTTCTAATATCGCTAATTCCTTCTATAATAGTAGGTAAATTAGTATAAACTTTAGTTCTTAGCTATCCTTAATCTTAATTTTATAGTTAAATAGACTATACTTTAGTAGCTTACTATCTAGTAATAGCGTGAATATATCCTAGAATTCTATATATATTTTAGGAATCTAGTATCCTTCTTCTAGCGCTCTTATAGCGTAAAGAGATATTTCCCTATTACTAACTAGAATATATTCTTTTAGTTCCTTATTAGTTATATCTAGCTATTACTTAATAGTTATAATATCCCTACTATTAGTTTTTTTTTATTAGGCCTACCTCTTAGCCGAAAACTCCTCTTAAGTTTATCTTTATAAGGGTTCTTATAAGTCCTAGTATCCCCTTTACTTAGTCTCTTTAGCGCTTATTATTCTTTACTTCTAGTCTATATCTCGCTAGTTTATTTATAGTTATATCTATTAAAAAGTATACGTCCCTATTACTAATTACTAGCTAGGTTATATTTTCTTAGCTAGGGTACTCTAAGTACTATATTATATTCTCTAAGGCTTATAATATCGAAATTAATCACCTTAAAGTAGTTTCTAATAATTATTAATAGAGGTCTACTCTTATATATAATCCTTAGTCCTAGACTCTCTCTATTAAGTCTAATAATAAGTTAAGGTTATAGTTTCTCCGCTCCTTAGATCTTCTATTAGCGTTTATATTATAGGCTTATAAAGTTTCCTATTACTCCTAAGTTAAGTATTACTCTAGTTAGTTAAAACGCGATATTAGTAGTGACCTTTATATATACGCCCTATACAGTAGCTACGAGATATTACTATTTAATATTTATCCTCTAGTTTCTAAACTAGAGTCTTATATATTCTAGTTTCTAGTTAGGTCTCTTTTCCTAATATAGCGGCTTAGGTTCTAGACTTCTTTCGACCTTTCCTACTATATATATTATGTAGCTATTATCGTAATAGGCTAATATAGTTCTAAGATCGTGCTTAGGGTATCGTACGTATCCTTAGTATGTATACCTTAGGCTATTATATAGATATTTACCGGCGTATTCGTTATATATTATTTCCTTAATAAGTTATCGCTATAGTTATCTAACTTATTCGTAGCTATCTCCTTATAGTAACTACTTCCTTAGTTCATAGAGTTAGTTAATAATATTTATTAGTCGATTAGCTCGCGCTTCTAAGTTTTATTAGAGTATATCCTTAAGTTCGTTTTATATATCGTCGAGGTTAGTTATAATTTATTTATATAGTTATCTAATTCTTTATACGTCCTCCTTAGGCCTAAAGGTCTTCTAGAATATAGTGAATCATTTATCTTTAATCGCGTATTATAGGGGTTTCTCTTAAGGCTATTTAGTAGTATCCGGCCCTAGGAGCTAGGGTAGAGTTTCTAGGATCTCTAGGGTTCTTAGAATCTCGATAGGTATTTTTAGGATCTCTGCTCCTTAGTCCTAGGAATTATTAGATAGTTCCTATAAGTTAATAGTGTTCTAGGGACTATACTAGGTCTACCCTTAACTCTTAATATTTTCCTAGTCTATCTCGGGAAATTCTATCGCGTGCTCTATACTACTTAGGCTATAGTGTTCGTTATTTAACTATCCTTCCGCCTATATAGTGACTTAGTCCTTTAGGTACTTATACTTATCCGGAGTAGCCTTAGTAATAGTTTCTTATAGGCGCTTAACCTTATCGTAGGTAGCCTTAGTTTATTATTATAATAAGCTATTAATCACTAACTATCCCTTATCGTTAGTGGCTTATAGTTACTAAGGTTAGACCTCGTTATCCTAAGTTACTCGTAGCTATTATAGCTTTACGTTATTACGTCCGTTATTACGC
The DNA here is from genome assembly GCA_023626575.1 of Penicillium sp. PF1803. Taxonomy (NCBI): domain Eukaryota; kingdom Fungi; phylum Ascomycota; class Eurotiomycetes; order Eurotiales; family Aspergillaceae; genus Penicillium; species Penicillium sp. PF1803. The sequence goes on from JAMAGZ010000253.1 coordinate 2,800, forward strand.
TTACGCGCCTATAGCTTTACGTTATTACGCCGGTTATAGCACTTACGCGCCTAATATCCTGCTTTTCTATATTTAAAGTATAAGTTATTATCTTTTCGTTATTTTTCTTCTTTAGCTAGGAGTCTCGCTACGTTAAGCTCTATTAGTTATAGTCTATAAGGATCGCTATACTCCCTAGGTTATTATCGCTATTATCCTCGCCTACCCTCGTGGTGACGATATTAGTAAGGTATATTATTACTACTACCCCCTTATTATTACTCTCGTCGTTAGAGCTTACGTTCGTAAAGTTAGTTATCGAACTTAACTACGAGCTTAATTATCCAGTAAAGCTCTTCTAGTCTATTAACCCTTATAAGTTCGTCCTTAATATCCTCTTTAAGCTCTCGCTTAAAGAGCTAGATATAGGTATCCTTATTAAAGTCGAGGTGCGAGATAATCTACTAGAACTTAGCGGCGTATACGCTAGCCGATCTAGTTTATTATAGTTAATTAAGTTATCGTTCTACAGTCCTAGCGGCGTTAATATCGCTAAAGGTCTATTTAAGTTTCTTTTTAAATACTAAGTAGGATACGAAGATTTCCTAAGTGATATCTCCCTAATCCTTCTAAGGTTTATCGTTAAATTCTCTTATATATAGTTTAAACTACTTAAAAGCTTATCCGCGTAGGTAGGTAGAGGCGAAGATAACTTTATTAGCCTCTTCCCTATAGTTAATAATACGGAGCTATATATCTATCTAAGTTAAGAAGGCACGAAGCTTAGTTTATTCCCTATAGTAAAACTTAGGGTTAGGTAGTTTAATAGTAGTGCTAGAGCGTAAGCTATTTTACGCTTATATTAGCTATTCCTATAACTAGGATATTATATCTATAAGTTACGTATTAGTAGGAGTAGAAGCTAATCTACTTAAGACGTTACTTACGGTGCTATCGTTATCTACTATAATAACTTTACTTTACGGTATCGAAGATAAGGTGATTAATGTATTACGCGGAGCCGACCGGTCACTATGAGTTAGAACGTTCACGGGTTATACTTACCTAGTTCTAACTACGGATTCTAAGAGTATCTCTTAATCGTACCGTTACTTCGTAAAGCCTTACTACGGGTTAGATCCTATTAAGTATCTTACAGAACGTGCTAGAAGTACGCGCTAAGTAAGTTAATCACTAAGTGTTACCACTAAGTGAATCCCCTACTTATAGGTTAGGTTATCTTAAAGGTGAATCGTGAAGTGCAAAGTACTAAAGGTAGTAACTAAGTAATAATGTGTAATTGATCGCGAAGAACTAAATACATGATGCTGAAATGAGTGTCCTTATATATCTAGTCCTTCCTATTAGGCGATAAGTCGGGACTTATCACTGATGTGCTAGGGCCTATCACCGATGAGTCCTATCCTTATGTAATCCTCTCGCCGCTAGGGCGTGGTCACGTGTGAAGACGGCCGTTCCCTGTATCGCGCTAACCGTCTCATTGACTATATTAGTATTGTTTGTGACGGTTAGATGCAGGCCGTTTCTGGCTCCCTCAGTGGAGAGGCTCTTAGGGTCTTCCCGGGGCGAGCCCAAGTATACCGAAACGCACGTGATAACGCTAATCCTTAGCGTCCGTTGAATGATTGGCTCACGGTTGCCCCTCAAATAGCTGCGGCCCCCGCGCCTCTTTGAGGTCCGTAACAGATAGTAAATAAGTCTTTAAGTATATCACTAAGATAATTATATTAACATTCTTTTTACGATATATAAGAATTTAGTTAAGGTCTTAAGAAATAGCCGTTAATACTCTAGATAGACTATATATATAAGATAAATCGCTTTAATATACTACTACTTAATATTATCGGGTTTATAGCTATAGGTAATACGTTTTACGTTAGCTTTATCTTCTTAAAAGATAAGAAGTAGCTAATATATAAATAAGCCCTTACGTTCCTAGATAATATTTGTCACGGAGTTAAAGCGTGACCGTAACTATGATAATCCTAACTTTAACTAGAATCCTAAAACTACATTTAACTATAACCCTCTGTAAGCAAGTAGTAAGCGTATAGGAAGCTAGTGATTAGTCAAACCTAATATATAGCTATATAGTATGGCTATATAGTATAATAAAGTTTAGATGGTAGATGTAGTAGTAGGTAGGTAGTTGAGAATAATTTCAGAACTAGGATTCAAAACTATTTAGCAGAGGATTAAGGGGGTATTTATCTCTAAATTTTCAGTGGCAATAGGTGGCAATTATGACGGGCCAGAGCCCGGCGTTAAACCATGTGCCATGGCCTTTTCGGATATCGTCTTGGCAGAGGATTTTGAGTGATTCCATCACGAGGTTCTAAAGGATTCTATCGTGAAGATCACATCGGAGATGACATCAATTCTTCTCATCTCCTTAGGCAGCAAGGATTCTAAAGGATTCTAAAGGATTCTGCGAGAGACGGGACTGATGTATTTAAAAGGCGAGACTGATTCCCTTTCCTTCCTCTTTCCTTTCTTCAAGATTGTTATAAATAGCATGTTAGCCTAGTGTAATTAAATTAATTCTGCTATAGCCCTTCATATATAATAATCTTCCTTCTATATTATTCAGAAGTATTATTAGTTATTAGAAAGCCCTAGGGAGTTAACCTAGGTATCCTCATTAGAAACTTATTAGAATTTTATTAGTTTTAACCCCTGAATTAACTATGGTTTAGTGGTTCATTTCTATCAGAACGGAATTCTCGCGTATAAGTCCTTAGCGCTTAAGAAGTAACGGAAAGCCCTAGAAGATATCTATTCCTAGGTATATTAGAACATTAGAACATCGGAACGCTACCGAATCACTACTAGTTAGTAAACGAAACACTAAGGTATTATAAACTCCGATCCCGAAGATTAGTAGGCCCTACCCCCCTAGGTGTAGGCTATAATATAATAAATAGAACGACGCGCTGACGCCTAAGATAAGCGAATTCGCTAGCTCGAAGATATACTACTTCGATAAGTAGTAAGTACTTCTACCTACGAAAACATTACTGAATCTATAGTGGAACCCCTATAAACCCTAACCGAAATAGTGGCTTCTAGTACCCGAAGGCCTAAAGCTAGACTCCCTAATCCACCACTCTTTATTAAGAGCGTTAATAACTAGCTAACTTAGCGGATCACGATAGAAAATAAGCTTACCGTTAATAACGACGCGATTAGATTAAGGGTAGGATTAGTTTATATATGTCTTTTCGCGCCTCGAGAAGCTCGTATAGAAGAATACCGGAACGTATATAAAATACTCGCGAGATACTGCCGGACTAGATAACCTACTCGCGTATCTCGAAGGTATATATAGAGACCTAAATACGAAATCACGGGCCGTAAGAAGGCTCTACTAGATTAAGTAGACGAACGGTTAGCTATTTAATTAGTTCCTACCGAAACTCGAGAAGGAATTTATAGACGCTAGAGCTATTAACTAGCTAGATAAGGCTAGGCGGTAGATCTTACTAGGCGTATTAAATAAAGAAATAAGTATAGCGCTAATAAATTATAGTGTTCCTACTACCTATTTAGGGTTAGTTAGCTACCTACATAAAATCATCACTAATATAGACGCTTTAAACCTAAGTAATAATAGAAGTAATAAGCTATCCTATCACTAATAAAAGGACCTAAACCTAGATATAATAGATTAGATCCTTACTATTAACGCTAACTATATTAACCCTTAATAGAATTATTCCTAAAAAGGTATTAATAAGCGGGTAAAATAGGCTAGTTATAAAGAGATAACCTAATATTATAAGGAAGGCCTTTACCTCCGTTATAGAGGTAATAACTATTATATTATAGAATATTCTTACTAACTCGCTAAACGCCTAAGCTTTAGCTATATCGCTATTAGATAGTTAGAGAAGGACTAGAAAGGTATTAATTCTATAGCGAAACAAAGTTAAGTAAAGAAAGTATAGCTAGCGATTAAGGATAGTAAGAGTAATTCTAGAGGAGATAAGACTAAATCCCTTTTAATTAGTAAGAGTAAGTTAGAAAACGAATAGCTCTTATTCTTAGTTATAAGTAGGAGTAGGAGGGGGTTAAGAGACTATTAGAAAATGAATTACTACTATTTCTCTTAGATATTAGAGTAAATAGAATTTAGTTCGTAAAAGCCTTAGTTAACTAAGGCTATTAAAGTTATATAACTATAAATAGCGTACTTATTAAATCTTATAACCTCTTATATATTTAAATTTATATATATATACTTAACGGAGTAGTAGCGAATTAGGGATAAATCACCTATATTATATACTTTAACGCTAATATTTATAGTTATTAATAGAACTATATATTTATATATATTATTAAGAATAAATAGATAAAATAATACTTAGGGACCTATAGGTAAAGGATATAGATAGGATATATTTAGTAAGAAAGGGATATCTTAATATCTTTAATAACGATAGTCACTAAATACGCTATTAGAATAGATAAGATCCCTTAATTAGATTACTTAGAGTAAAGGCCTTATAGGTAAATAAGGTATTAGCTAAATCGATTTAATAGCTATTTAATAGCGTTTTAAACCTAGAACGGCTATAAATTAGAAAGGTAACGCTAAAAGATATTAATAAAGTGTTACGACCTAAGGAGTATATTAACCTAAAGTAAAAGCTACTAATATATTATTAGAAATAGCTTAAAGTTTTTAGTTAATAGTTAGCTAAGAAGCTACTATTATATCGCTTAGGAATTAACTATAAGATTCTACTAAAACGTGATTAAAACGGTAATAAAGAGATACCTCCCTATAGACCCCTATATAGTATAAATAAGGAAGAGCTATTATATTTATATAAGATAATAATAGACCTATTAGGTAAGAATTTTATATATATTAGTAACTTATCTATTACGGCTCTAGTTCTCCTTATATATAAGCTAGGTAGAGATATATAATTCTATATTAATTATTAAGGATTAAACGAACTTAGCGTAAAAGACTAATACCTACTACTATTAATTTATAAAATACTTAGGAATATAGCGAATATAAGATAGTCTATAAAACTTAATATAATTACGGTATTTTATAAGGTCTAAATCACCCTAAGTAAGGAGTAGAAGATAGTATTTCGAAGCTAATATAGTATCTATAAGTAGAATATTACCCTATTTAGTCTTACTAAAGCGCTAACGACCTTCTAGCGGTTTATTAACTAGACCCTATAGTAATATCTTAACGACTTTATATCTATATATATAGATAATATTATTATTTACTTAAATAGATCTATAATAGATTACCGCCGAAAAGTAGGTAAAGTCCTATAAAAACTTATAGAGGTAGGGTTATAGTGCGATATTAGGAAGTTAGAGTTTAAATAGAATATAGTTAAATACCTAGGATTTATTATCTATATAGGAGAGGGTATTTATATTAACCCTTAGAAGATCGAAGCTATTAGGGTATAGGAGACTCTAAAGATAGTTCGAGAAGTACTAGGATTCTTAGGATACACTAACTTTTATTAGTTATTTATCCCTTATTTCGCTACCTTATTAGTACTATTAATAAGGTTAATAAAGAAAGATATTATATTTAAATAGGATAAGTTATACTAATAAGCCTTTAATAAATTAAAAGAACTCTTTATTAATACGCTAATTCTAGCTTACTTTAAAGAAGGTAGGGAAATAATACTAGAAGCGGATATATTAAGATAGGCTACTAAGGCTATATTATCCTAGTGATAGGATAATAAGAGGTTAGCTCTATATATATATATCTTATAGAAGTTTTTACTAGCTAAGTTAAACTATAAGATTTATAATAAAGAGCTTTTAGCTATAATTCGTGCACTATAAGAATAGAGGCCTAAGCTAAAGATAGTCCCTAAATTTACTATTATAATAGACTATAAAATCCTTTAATACTTTAATAAGGTAAGATATCTATCTAAGTAGTAAATATAATAGGTAGACCTAATAAGCGAATTCGACTTTACGCTATAATATTAGCTAAGGCGATATACGTCTTACCTTAATATACTTTCTCGGCGTAGATAAGATATACTATAAAGTTTCGAAGATAAAAGGCTATCGAATTAGTTCCGAAAGATATTCGAAAAGGTTATAATTTAGATAGGTTATCCCTATATAAATAATTTCGATAATAATAGCCTACTAGACTTTAAGTAAGAGATTATGATATTTAAGGAGGAGGAGCTATAACGAGAATAGCGATAGCCTTAATAAATAGACCCTATATATTAAGTATATTTAGAAGTACTAAAGAATAAAGAATGATAACTTATAGTTAAAATAGGTACGAAAACTAGCCTTTCTAAATATTACTTAGATAAGAGAGGGTTATTATACTTTAGATAAAGGGTCTAGCTTCCTAATAGCGAGCCGCTATATATAGGGATTATTTAGAAAATTTATAACTCTTATATTATAGGTTATCTAGGATAAGACTTTACTTATACGATACTATCTTAACGGTTCTTCTAGCCTAGAGCGATAAAGGATATAAAGAGATTCTTATATAACTATACTATCTATAGTAGAAGTATAATATAGCGTGATATAAAGTATAGGCTATTAAAACTATTACTAATTCCTAAGTGAATCTAGGCTAATATCTTAATAGACTTTATTACTAACCTACCTCTATTAAGAGAGGATTAAGCTATAAATATCTTAGTGATCACTAACTAGTTAACGAAAGGGGTTATCCTAATTAGGATAGTTAAAATAATAGTAAAGTAAGTAGCTATAGTATTTCTAATATATTTCTATATATATTATAGGCTACCCCTAATAATTATAAGCGATTAAGGTCCCTAATTCGTTAGTAAATTCTAGGAAATTATCTACGAAAGGCTATTAATTTAGCGCTAACTCTTTACTACTTTCTACCTATAAATAGATAAATCTACTAAGTATTTAAACTAAGAAGTTAAAAGAATCCTACGAGTATTTATATCTTATATATAAAATAACTAGTTAGAACTATTACTAGTAGTTATAATAGCGATTAATAACTAAGATACTATATCTATTAGAATATTACTATTCTTCTTTATATATAGCTATCACGTTAACCCTATTAGTATTAAGGAAGCTAATCTATCTATACCTAATAGAACTAGCCCCTAATAAGTAGGCGAAGTATTCGTGGAATGCCTTTAGGAAGTAACTAATTAGGCGTAGGCTACTATTACGTTAATATAAGATAAGTAGTAAGAATATACTAACTAGTCCTACTAGGTAGCACTAATATATTAGGTAAGGGATAAGGTATAGTTAAACCTTAAGAATATTTAATTATAATATTATTCGAAGAAGCTAGATTAGCTATATAGGAGGTATACCGTGTAGGAAGTACCGTCGTTATATATAGTATAACTAGATATACTAACTAGTGTATATCTAGTATTTCACGTAGACCTTATAAGACCTACCGCCACGGACCCGCTTCCCTCGTAAATCGTTAACGATTCGTAACCTCCTCCCCTAGTGATCGATAGTGAATTAGAGTACTAGATTAAGGAGATACTAGACTACAGAGTACGTAGAGTCAGAAGAGGGACTAGAACAGAGGTTCTAGTGAAGTAGGCAGGTTATACAGAGACCATATAGGAACCGTTAGATTCCGTTAAAGATAGTAAGGCGCTTGATAGGTATAAAGGATGTTTCGGGCGCATCTCGCCTACGAATTAGCACTAAAACGATAGGGATAGGGACCTCGTTATATCGACTATCAAGATAAGGAGGGGGGTACTATGACGGGCCAGAGCCCGATGGTAAACGATGTACCATGGCTATTTTAGACATCGTCTTGGCAGAAGGTTCGGAGCGATTCTATCACGGGGTTCTAGAGGATTCCATCGAGACAGAACCAACATTTCTTAAGGACCTCCACTGACTCCTGTCTCTTCTTTCTTTTCTCAAGATTGTTATAAACAGCATGTTGGCCTAGTACAATTGAATCAATTCTGCTACAGCCCTTCACAGCAATAATAAGAAGTGATGCTCTCACTATAGAATCGTATAGACCTATATGATATCATATGGTTCTATAGTTCTATAGAGATTCTATAGAGATTCTATTTAAATATAGAATCTATTAATAGAATCTAATAATAGATTCTTATATATAGTATATCTATATATAGAATCTATTTATCTTATATCTATTCTATCTGTATCCGATACCCTCCTAGTCTATACACTATCCTAACTAATAAAGAATATACGCTTATTAATGCTATTAAGGTAATCTAGCTAAATACTAATATAATAATCTACCTATAGAATAATAGTATAAATATTTTTAAAAACGCTAACTTATTAATTAAATCCTAGGTCTCCTAAATTATCTAGGATAATAGTACGCTACTAGATAGTATTAAGGTCAACGCGAATTTAAGCGGGAAGTAGTTATAAGAGCGGATATAGAAGGTTTAGTGAGAGATCTAGAGTAAGATAAAGTCTTATTAGGAACGTATTATCTTTATATCTATAGATAGTAAGTATACTATAAAGTAGTCCTATTTTAAGGAGTAATAGAGTGTCAGTATATGTCGGTCGGTATGCTGATTACATTTGACCTCTTAGGTGAGGGGCTGTGTTAGCGCCTCTTGTAAAGCATTGAGTGAATCATCGGAACCTGAATATTACATATGAATCTAAGAAAGTTGAACATGCCGCCTATAGTGCATTTTTGGCCTATTAGAATCATTACGTGATTATACCTTCTACCCGCACCACTATTTAGTCCGACATATAGCGATCTCGAACTACTCCTTATATACCTTTAGAATAAATAGCTCGATAACTATGTTACGATACATACCTGGGTCACATGATCATACACTTAGGCCAAAAAGACTACTATATCCGCGATCAGCGGATATGACCCAGGAACCAATATATATAGTAGCGCACACTCATTGTTATTGCATAACAAACTAGCTAGAGAGCTTTCTCTATAATCATACACGCCGCTATCTTCACCTTCATAAAACCGCTATATCTCGTGTAGAAAGTGCTTATTAGATACTAAAGTAAGACCTTTAGGTATCCACGAATGATCTTCTTATTAAATTATAGAGATTCGAATAGGTCGTTAAACGCTAGTTCCGTGTTATCTAAGATGACCTCGTAAACGCTTAAAGTAGATAGCTAACTCGGCCAGAGCCTCTTTTTCGCTTACTTAACTACTATATCTTAGCGAAGGCGATGAGATACATTAAGAAGCTCTACGACCGCTATCTCCCGTTAGGCGAGATAAAGATACTAATTCTACCTTAGTATAACTATAATTCGTTTCATATAACTAGTTTCCCTTATATCTATATTATCTAGGATTATAAAGTTAAGGCCCTTATTCTATAACTTTTTCACCCTTATTAGTATTTATACGCTATTAAGGATGCCCCGCTAATAGATTTTATCCTTCTCGTTTAAGACCCTCTACTAGTACGCTGACGTGGCCGACCGATAAGCGCTTTAAACTTCTCCTAGATCCTATCTTTAACCCCTAGCCTAACTTAAGAATCTTCCCTAACCTTATTTAACCGTTCTATATAGCGTAAGCTATCTTTATATAAATATATAGCGGAAGGACCGCGCGGTAACCTCGGTAGGCGTAGAGGGCGTGCTCGTCTCCGTAGAGCTAGGCCTAAGCGGCCCTAGGGTTCTCGTGCTTGTGGCGATCGTGGTGCGACTCGTAGGCGTAGCGCTACTCGTGGTACAACTCGTGGGCGTGGGCGTAGGTAGACTGCTGCTACTGATGAATCGGAGGATGCGGTAAGCGATGAGGAGGCTACGGTAAGCGAGGATGCCGCAGTAAGCGATGATTTTGGGTCTAGCTAATCAGAGGCCGCGGAGGAATCAGTGTAATTTAAGCTTAGAATAGCGTGAAATGAGGGTTATAAGCGTACTTCAAAAATGCGTAGGTTTCATGCGGATATTAGAATAGTAGACTGTAGAGACCAGAGTAGCAGAAAGGGCAGCAGAAAAAGTGGCAGAACGGGGGCGGGGAGACGAAGGTTAGCAGAAAGCATAGCAGAAAATTAATTAATGCCTAATTACTGCCTGAAACCTGAAGACTCAGGCAAGGGGGAGTCATTTTAGTAAACCCCTATATATAAGTAGATAGTAACCTTCCTCTACATAGACTAAGACCTTAACTAGCGTATTAGGGCCTTAGATATAATAGCTTACTATACTTATCTTCGCTACGCCTATAATATAGTCTACTATAGTATAGATCCTAGTTTCTACTTATTCTAGCGTAATAGCTAGCTCTCTATATAGTATAGGCCTTACTAGTACGCTAGCCTATCTTATATCTAGTTCTAGTAGGTTTAATTTTCTCTTACTACTTATCTTATTACTACATTAGTATGTAATAATAAGACTCTCTCTTAGTAGCGGAATATCTATAATGAATCTCTTATATTATAAAGGTATAATCTACTTTTATACGTATAAGAACGATTCTATAGTCCTCCTAGAGATAGAATATCTTAGGTTTTAGGTTAGATATCTCCTTTATATGTTCTAGCCTCTCTTGGCCACAGCAGTGGCACTAAGGGAGCGCTTGCCCGCAATCAGTGGGTGTTTTCAAGGTAGACTTGTAGCTTCTTTACTCATCTCCTGAATCTCTCCTCCCCTGAATTCCCTCTTGCTGATAATAATGTCTGGGTATGGAACCAGCTCCGTTCACAAGTAGAGACGGGAATCAGTCTCTCTTTGGCTCTTAAATACAGCCTATTCTATGTTATCGAATATTTGACATGATAAGACTCTCTGTCCGTCCATTCTACTATATTATGAGCGACTCAACGTGTATTCCTTCCTGGCCACAGAACCTATACGTAATATCCAACCTGGCCGCAGACCGTCCCTCTCGGATATGTATATAAGACAATGCTTCGATCCTCTGCCATACGGGAATTTGTTCCATGAACTGCACCATTTGCTCTTCCCCAGCCATACCCTCTTCAATTTCGATAACCCTCTTAACAACCTTGGCAGTAGAGATGCTATTCCAAGTCGCCTCCCGTATTGGTTGCCTTCGCAAAATACTCAAGACTTCACGACGGAGATTAGGATGCCTGCACTTGATCCCAATTATGTAAAGAGCGGGGATAAATCCGATCTCTGGCGTAAAAGTCGACCTTGACGACCCTGAATACCGCTGATGCGCTGTCGCTACCTCACCCGCTAATGCGACGCATTGCTGGAACTGTGGCAGGAAGTTATCATAGTCTATTTCTCTGCCAGGTCCATAACCACTGAGCAGAGTCTATGCGATAGTATGTTGTAAGCGCAGGAGTGATACGAGAGGTTCGGTTTCAAAGTTTGACTTAGGGGGGCTGGTTTTTTGCACGAGGTTTTCGAAGAGACTCGACCACGTTTCTAACTGCCTAAGAACGGTGTTCTTGAGTGGAGAGGATAACGGCGACATCGTACCTTCCGGGGACATTTGTTGCTCTGTGATGCGGAGCCTTATTACCTGAGCGACGAGAATCTGAAGGTGGTCGGCAGCTTGGTCGACTGACTAAAAGGTACTGTTGTCAAGTGCAAGGGGGAACATAAATGTCTCTTGGAAGTTGGCTGGAGTCCAGTCGACAAGAAACATGACGGCCTGCATGTCAAGACGGCGAATCTGCTTGGTGACCTGGCAGATAATCGCGTGAACTCCGGAGGATTGAGCATCGTCATAGGTACAGTTGTTCAATGTAGTGTTGTCGATGTTGCGTGAGAGCGCCACACCTCCGCGCAGGTGTTTTACTGCTTGTACGTCGTCGCCTGCCAGATGATCAAAGCAAGTAAAGAGATAACAGACCAAAAGGGTGACAGCTATTATTTTGGCGCTGTCACCACTTCCTGGGTTCAGCAGATGCTGAATTGCACGGTTATAGTGAAGTAAAGGAGCCTTATCCGGTAGCCGGTCTTTCAAGAAAGGCGGTTGAGACACTCGACTGTTAGAATCACGATCCAGGTAGTTTCGGTGAATTAAGGCCAGAGCAATGGCAGCATGCCGCACCGATGGCACTGTTTGGGAGAAGAACATGAGAGTGCTCCGCCATGGTTCGCAAGGTCGGTATTCATTCAGATGCTTGATCGAAATATCCTTGAAAAAGCACAATGCCTCTGCCTCGGTTGACTGAGGCACGGGTAAGATCATAAAGGATCCGAGATTCTGCAAAATAAGGCCATGGTATTTTGAGTGCCATTGCTTTGGCTCGTACGCACTGATCGTGGTACAGGCGTGGTCACTGTTGCAGCTATCCGCGCGGTCCTCGATCTTCTTGTGATATGAAGTTGATTCAATTTCGGTCTTGAAAGCGAGGGGCATTTCACTATAGCCATCGCAGGTGCGACCGGTAGAACGGCATTTCAAGCATGAAGGCCGAGATAGATCGCATTTAACTCGTCTTATCCTAAGAGACGTCAGTTTCGAATTCTTTGAACACCATTGTTCGCTTTTTAGCAATATGTAAAGTCAAGACATACTTGCAAGTCTTACAGCCTAGTTTTGACTTTGGAGCGAACTTGCGAGGCTTTCTTCTCCAGGCTTGATTGCCAGTCTTGGTGTTCTTGTTCTTCACACAATCCATCGCGGTTATATATACTGTCTAAGATTCGCACTGTTTCAGGCAGAGGCTATTTTCAAGACCGCCCCGGCCCGGAAGACACCACCTGCCGATGATAGTTTAAGATGATGATATGTTCGTCGGCTCGCATGCCAGTTAGGAAGTTATCGCCACATCCTTTGCGATGGACAATGGAGTGAGAAAAGATGGAGGACGGTACGAAGTAGAAAAAACAAAGCTTGTGGAAAGACTAGGCTTGACGGGCCAGTTCGTAAAAGCGGGCCACATTATTAAAAGGACAGTTCTCAGTGCTGGGGAAAGATTGGATAAGTAGCTTAAAGCTAGACCAATTGGTATTAATCCTCCTAAATATAGTTTAGTGCGTGCCATGATAAGTATTGATTGGCTACTTCGTACAGGTGGAACCCCTAGAGAGAAATCTGATCCGTGTGTATCTTGCTTACTAGAGACGAGTGCATATCGTCATAAGTACTGATTGGATAGCTCACACAACTGGGGCGCCAAGGAAGGCAAGCCTCTTCCTCTTCAAGTATTTAGGACAAAAGACCAGGAGGGGCCTATGTAAGTAGTCATCTTTGTGGCGATTCAAAAATATTTATTGGCTCGTTCGTACAAGCGGAACGGAAAGCGATGGTACACAAGAAGACGCCCTGTTAGTTGATGGGAAGAATGCAGCTGCCTATTGAAATTGCCAGACTTGGTACCAATATCTAAGTAAATTCAACTAGTATAAGTAGTTCCCAGATATCGCAATTGTATCCGCTCTTGCAAGCAATTATGTGGGTGGATCAATGAGAAGCCCCCAAGGATTACAATGAACCGACTCATGAATGTTCTCATCCTTTTCATGGGCTTGGGGTTGAGAGCCCACAGTTTGCACGGTCGGGCCATGGTCTACGGATTTGATACTGTGAGTTCGGGACCTAACAGTACCAACTTACCCAAGGCTTTCAAGGTTTCTGACGAGCTATCTAGATTGAACCATCAGCTGACCTCACATGGACACCATGCTTCGATGCCTTTAATTGCTCTAGACTAGAGGTTCCTCTGGATTATTCAAACAGAAGTCTTGGCACTACATCGATTGCGTTCATCAAGCTGACTGGCAAAAATGCCACTGTCGAGTCTCCAAGTATTGTACTCATCCCCGGTAAGATCTCAATTCTATCAATCATGCAACGTCACCTGGATTTCATTTGACTGGACTGACACTTCACTAGGCGGTCCGGGTGGCTCTGGTGTCGACCTGCTCCTCACATACCAGAATATCATCGGGCAGATGCTTGGAGAGCAATACAACTTCGTCTCCTTTGACCCTCGCGGTGTGAACAACAGTGACTTGCATCTCGACTGTTTCTCGGAGGACGCAAAATCAAGATCGGCTTTCTATCGACTCCATAGGACCGGCGCCACCAATATCTCATCAACATCGCTTGAGGAATAGTACTATTCAAGCTCTATCTACGGCGAGTGGTGCAACAATGCTGTCGAGAATAATTCACCCCATTCATATTATGTGACTACACCAGCAGTTGCGCATGATTTGCTCACATTTACAGAGGTCGAGGCTGAGTTGGCCGGTTAGTCACTATTAAGCGCTAAATTGTGGTGCTATGGCATTAGTTACGGCACTGTCATCGGTAGTACTTTCGCTTTACTGTTTCCGGACCGGGTTAGGAGAATGATACTTGATGGTGTTCTGAACGCTGAACAATATTATAATAACTATTGGACGGACAATGTTGATCAAATGGATAAGGCTATTGAAACATTCTCGACCTTCTGCCATTCCGTAGGGCCTGAAAAGTGCTCATTTTGGGGACCCACACCCGCTAATATCACGGTAAGAATGGATGGTATTATCCGTTAGCTTCAGAACCATCTAGTCCCGCTAAGCGGCGTCGGATATCTAGACCTGCCGATAATGATCACATATTCTGACCTAAAGACTCTTTTTCTTAACGCACTGTACACTCCACTGACAACGTTTCTAAGCATGGCCGAAATCCTATACCAGGCCGAGTTTGGGAATGTGTCTGCTCTTGCGGGCATGTATGACTAGTTAAATTCTATGACCGACGCCTGTCTTATTATTACATGCACCGATTCGTATCGGAGAAACAGGCTTACTACTATGTAAGAGTTCAAGACTTGGGCAGAGTACACGACTTTCAAGAGCAAGTATATCGGTGATATCTACCCCACATTCCTGGAAGGTATCTTATGCCGATCACTCCGACCGCAGTTACCTAATAGTATGGTAGTTTAAGGTAGCTAACACTTCTTTTGTCTCTCTTTCTTTTTCGGCATTCTATAAATATTATCTTCGGCAAAACTGGTGACCATTCGCATTAGAAGCAAATTCTAACCAGGTTTAACGCAGATGAAATAAGTGCAATAAACATCCCTACGGCCTTCCCGATCCTCTTTACGAGTAATACCATCGACCCTATCACGCCGTTAGAATCGTACGTTTCGGCCAAATCGCATCGGCTTTAGAGATGTTACTGGCTGACATTATCTCATCGCAGGGCGTGCAAGATGTCTTCTCGGTTTGCCGGGTCGGTCATTTTAATGCAAGAAGCTGTTGGTGTAAGTTGTGATCAATTCTCAAATCTACGGCCATCTCGACCAAGAACCTAGGCTTATTCGCGGGACGTTTCCTTTGAATTCAGCATACGGTCATCGACCAGGGGGCGTCAAAGTGTTACTTTGGACATATTCAGGCATACTTCCAAGGCAGAGTTCCATCGTTGAACATTACATGCCCCCGACAGTACATTCCTTTCTTAGATGCCTCCCCCTTTTAACGATTGTCAAAGAAGTAAGAGAAGACCTCTGTCAATTTCAGGAAAGAACTGACCAATGCCAACTCAGTCTGAATTGTCAAAGTACGTGGCTCATATACACTCATTCCCAGGTAAACTGTTCATTTGTTGTTGATTCCTACGCTCCTTTTACTCTTTTGTTATTAGATTGTGTATCATTCTGTTCAATTCATCTGAAACGTTGGTGATTCATTTGACTCTGCAATTATCCCTATACTAATTATCTTTTTTTGTCATTTCTCCCTATGTGTCTATGACCTTGGCTGCCTATATATAGGACGGGTTTTTCAGCGGGGTAGGCACAGAGTCATATTGTTAGAGGCCCGATACTTAGCTTTCGATCGACCGGACGGCGGGCGGGGGGTCTAGCACTGACGAATAGCCGCATGTTCTGGCGTATAATAGTGACAAATGCTCACTACGCTTCGCGGGCTAAGCTGCTTGTTATGGGCGGATCTATTCCTGCTAAGTACAGTATCATAGGAACGATGAGTTTACGCTGCCAGAGGTTGATATTTCATGCGATTGCAAGGGGCTGCTTCCATTTCTTTTATGCGTATTGATGCATGACTATACCGTCTAATCATGTGTTGTACGGTTATATTGTTGTATAAAAACTCGAGCCACATACTTGAATACGGAGGTAGCCATATTGGGACTAGTAATCATATTATTAGGGCTTGAGAGACCATCTCGATGTTTGCCGATATAGAAGGCAAGACCGGCCCCCATTGTAGCATTGTACTGCAGTAAAGAAATGAAATTTCACTCTATACCTCTTTCATTTCGAGAGCTTTAGAAATTACAATTAATTCTATCCGTCCGTTCATCAGCTAGGCGTTAGTAACCTAAATAACACTTTGACGAGTGTTACGAGGTTGACGATGAGGAGGTTTGGAAGCATCCAATTGCGGAAGGCGGTGTGTATTGGCAGAATGTTTGCATGTTTTCCCCAGGAAAACAAAGGGCATCACCATATAATGCCTATGAGATTCCGGAGGAAGCTTTCTTCTTCTTCTTTTCCCTAGCTTTAGTTGCTTAGTTAAATGATACAGCAACCTTTATGGATTCTGCCATGGGGCGCTCATGAGGCTATAGGGGCAGGCTCTAAAGCCCGCGCCCTCCCTGTTATACGACGCATAGCGCGTATCATGGAGCGCACTCTATATGCATAGGGA
>JAMAGZ010000254.1:0-19420 GCA_023626575.1 Penicillium sp. PF1803
GCCTTATATAATAAGATTAAGATAGGGTCTTTATTCTAATAGGCCCTCTTAAGCGACTACCCCTAAACGGTCTATTACTTTATAGATAGTAGTAGATACGAGGGTATAGTAGGTATATTAGCTATTACCCTACGTAAAGGCATCTTCGAATAGCGGCACCTTAGAACTACTAATAAATCTATAGTATACGTTACTAAGCTTAACGGTATTAAAATAGCGGTAGCTAAGCTCGTTAACTAATATTATAATAGTATTAGGCCTATAGGGTCTATTAGGCCCGTAAGGCTTATTATTTTCTCTAACTACTAGGCCGCTATTTAGGCGATATAAAACCTAAAGCGATCAGTAGGCTAATATATACTTAGCTATATATATAATCACGTATAAACCCTCTAATAACTAACGCCTACGTTTAATTAGATTCCTATTAAGATCCGTTAGATCTCCGCACACGTAGGCGTTCCTAGTAATAAGACCGCTAACGTTAAAGTAAAGTTAGCGGTAATAGAGGGAAGAGTAGAGAATAGAGCGGAATAACCCTACCCTAAGGGGTCGTCCGCTAGTCATGTCCTTCTAGCATCGACCGTAAAGCGTTAAGTACGGCGGCGTATTAAGGAGAGATAGGCATAAGAGTAGGTAGAGGAGCGAACTAGTAAGCTAAACTAGCGATTAGTGAAGGTTCTAGATAAGAAGGTACTTCGGTTATTTAACTCACTATCGAAGCTGTATACCTCGATCTTAATTTAGATACGTTCTATACGGATCGCTTTAAATCACTTCTTATTTAAAATCAGGGCGGTCGAATTAGATAAGTGTTACTATAGCGAGGGGTCTTAAACACCAAGATATATCTTAATATAGTGCCCGTTATACGCTAACCTAAGGAAGACCTTCCTTAATAAGATCCGGATAACCGATCTTAGGGATTCGACGGATTATGATATAATCGTATCACATTCGTAGGCTACCCGCTACGTAGCCGAATTTATGCTATAAATAGGCCTCCTAGGATAGTTCCGGCACGTCGAAATCGAGCTAGAGCCACTATAGGGCAACGAAAACGATCTACTAGGATAATCTAGTAACGGTATAGGGGGTGAAGACGCTAGGTAGGAGGAACGCTAAACCCACGACCACCGAGAGGTCGAGGATAAATACATCCAATATTAACAACGAACGCCACTAGTCGAGAACGGAGCAGGAGAGATACCGGGGATGGAGGTGCAGAGGAAGCGGCCGGCCAATATGAGGGCTGATTGAGAAATATATTGTGGGACTGAGGGATATGAGGGCGTTTTAGTACTGTTTTTGGGCTGATTTTATATGGCAAGACGCCGTTTTCCTATGTATTTACTGTTTCATGCGCGTGGGCTGGCGTTCGGATCACTCTTGCTTCCGCCGGAGGAAGCGCCTGCATAACCATTACGCCACTAGTTAGGTTGCAACAGGTTAATAGAGTGTTGGTTGATTGATTGATTGATTGATTTTGATTTTGGTTTTTGATTTTGGCTTTGGTTTTTTTTTCATTTGGGTGATTTAAACTGTAGCAACCATGCTATTACCGCTTCACTACTCAAGGCTTCAGGCCCAACCAGGGGTCCTTAACATTCCTTAACATTTTTGAAGCGCTAACGTGGTGCCTCGGCTAAACTGTAAACAAAGTCGCGTCACCTGACAGAAATAAGCTTTGCGGGGTGGCGTCATCAAAACGAGAAGGCCCAACCCGACCACGAAGTTGGAGATCATCGAAGCAACGAAGGGCGAGCACCTCGCGCTTAGTAGTCCACGCGTGCTGTCCGAGGTCGCACGTTCTAGTCCTTAATCAAGTCGGGCTTGAATGTCTGCCACAACCAGCTCTAGATCACTAACATGAACGCGCTCCCTTCATAACAATGATAGGACTCCACCACAAGAGGCTGAGAGCCTATCTTCCCCGAGTACGGTTCCTCACACTCCATTATGTCTACTTCGTTGTGCTTTCTTTTGTCACCTCCGCCATTTTCTGGGGCACCTCCTCGCCTCGCCAGAGTGTGCGATACATTGACTCGTTGTACCTGACTGTGAGCGCGATGACCCTTGCGGGAATGAATCCAGTCAACCTGTCTACACTCAATACATTCCAGCAGGTCCTGCTATTTTTTCTAATAATGTTTGGATCTGCGGTAAGAGCGCCAACGACAGATTAAAATTATTGTTCGGAAATCTAACGCGACATAGATCTGGGTCTCGATCGCCGTGGTCCTAGTTCGGAAGCGTGCATTTGAAAGGAGATTTACCGAGATTGTCAACGCAGAGCGTCTTCAAAGAAGAGCTCATAGCCAGATCAGCTTTGGCCGTGCATTCACGAGGTCGCGTTCTTTATCCAGGCAGCAGACTTTGCCCGAGGAACGTACTTGGATGCCGGGACTTCTACCCACGTTCCGTTCTCCAAGCTGGGGAGGACCAGCTGAGCCTAATGGTAGCCTCCAAGCCAAGACTTCAGAGAAAAAGGATCCGGTCGGAGGCTCTAGGCTTGGCGAAACCGATCCTGGACTCCTCAATCAACAACTAAACCAGGCTACCCCGGAAGTTGGAGATGATACTCGGTCCGTGGCTCCTAACGAAGCACGACCCGATAGAAACGTTCTCCGGGAGCAAATGAGTCACACTGATGACGATGTGCATATTGCATTCGCTTCCGACCCTCGGAATCGCTCAGAAAATCAGCAAAACGGTCCAGAATACAGACGCATGCTTTCCCCGTACACCAATGTTCTGAATCGCTCTAATACGCTTGGCGAAATGGAACAAGGCCGATCCGCTAATGGCTCTGCTGGAGGTAATATTCATCCGAACCTCCTCCACAAATTGCACCGCAATTCTACTTTCCACAATCTCACTGAAGCTGAGCGACAAAAGCTTGGCGGTGCCGAATATCGAGCAGTTTCCTTGCTGGCAATCATTGTGCCAATCTACTTTTTTCTCTGGCAGCTGCTTGGAGGGTTAGGTGTAGGAGCGTATCTCGCACAAAACAAAGCGTTGGTGACCGAGGCTAACGGTCTAAATCCTTGGTTCGTATCATTCAAGTCTCTGCTCTTTTGATGCCTGGAAGAGTTGATGCGAAGTTCCCGGATTGGTGTCCTCTAATTGTGGTTCTCATCAGGTGGACCGGCTTCTTTTTTGCGATTTCTGCATTCAACAACTCTGGCTTAAGTCTTCTCGACGCGAACATGGTGGGTGCTTCACATTTCCCCGGTAGCCCAACAATTCTGATTGCATTTTAGGTTCCCTTTCAAACATCGACCTACATGCTCATTACTATGAGCCTTTTGATCCTAGCAGGTAACACCTGGTAAGAATATCGTTCGTGCTGTCTCGTTGAGATTCAGTATTCTGACGAAAGTTAATAGCTATCCGATATTCTTGCGATGGATATTACGTGCTATCCGTCTAATGATCCCTGACCACGAGTATTTTGATCAGTTCCGTGACACGCTAGACTTTGTGTTGGACCATCCGCGGCGATCTTATACCACTTTGTTTCCGTCCGCCCACACTTGGTGGCTGCTACTCTCTGTGATTGTATTGAACGGTATTGACTGGGTTGCATTCGAAGTACTCAACGTAAGACACTCGATCATCCAATTGCACTTCTTAACCACTAATTACTGCAATAGTTCGACAATCCATCAGTGAATGGTATCCCGCGGGGCTCGCGTGTGTTGGATGGATTATTCCAAGCCTTTTGTGTTCGAAGTGGAGGATTCTACGTGGTCAATATCTCAGCCCTCCAGCTAGGAACGCAAGTCATCTACGTGGTGATGATGTATATATCAGTCTACCCCGTCGTAATCACGATGCGACACTCCAACGTTTACGAAGAGAGGAGTCTGGGAATATACGCGGACGACCCATCCGCCAACGAAGACCAACAGGATTCGTCCTCGGATACGTCGAGAAATCCATTCACTATGACCCCTACTGCGGGAAGAACGTACTTTATCCGGCAACAATTACGAGCACAGATGGCATTCGATCTATGGTGGATAGCGCTAGCTGTCATCATCATTTGCATAGTGGAGGCAGGCCAGTTCACCCGTGATCCTGTCACGTTCTCGGCTTTCAACGTGATTTTCGAGACAGTGAGCGCTTATGGATGTGTTGGGATCAGTACGGGACTTCCAAATCAACTTTACAGTTTCTCTGGGGCCTGGCATACTTTGAGCAAGCTTGTTCTTTGTGCCGTGATGATACGAGGTCGCCATCGAGGTTTGCCGGTCGCCATTGACAAGGCGATTATGCTACCAAGTGACAAGCATTTCAGGGCGGAGGAGGAAGATGCACATATCAGGATGGAGCGGACTGTCACTCGATCCCGAACGTCAATATAGAGTTTCGAGGCACCAGGAGAATGCAACAGTTCCCATACTTTGTCTTTTTCCACGGTCTATTTGCTACTGTCTTCATTCCAGCTGACAGTTTTTCTATTCATACTCCATCTATACTCAGGCAGATGTGAAACAAATTAACAGAATCCGCCTGCAATGCCAACTTCTCATTAGAAATTCAGAATATGAGATAGGAATTGGGCGCTCTATTTCCTCCATGGATGTAACTATAGGCTCACCGCTCTAGTTCCCTACTCACCGCCTCCAGCCCTTTGATAATTCTGCCCGTCTATTGTCTCTCTAGGCCCAGATGTTAATCAGATCCTCAGTCTCTCTTCTCAGAATGACCATCAACCACCCCACAACCTGACGATCCTCTACAATGCCCTGATCCGAACCCACCACGTCACCCCGCGCAAGAAATTCGCCGCCCTCAAACGCGCCGCCGACATCCACAAATGCTACGTGCTCTTCACCTGGCATAGGAAAAATGTTACGTATAGTGGCTTAGGTAGTGCAATATCAGCACAGGATGTTGCTGATGATGAATCGAGCTTGGGTGCATTATACGATTTCGATTCTATGGTCATCTCAATGTCGTTCTGAATGTGCTTGGTCTCACTCACCTTGGACATCTAGTTCCCTCCTTGGTCATGGCCAGATATAGACGTGCATCACAGGCAAAGGCCAAGAAAATCAAACAAAAGCCACCATACATACTTATCTACTTGAAGTATACCTATGGAATGGAAACACAACAGAAAGTGGAAGTGGCTGTTAACCGCCGATCTATGCTCATCTAGCGATGTTCCATTCTCACCTATGCAAATACATAGAGGACAAAAGAAAAGGAAGAACGTCGGGATTGAATTATCTAATCGGACCGGCCGGCCTCAACGGAGTACAAAATATAGCCATGATGTTGTAGAAAGGTGTGAAAAAAAGGTCGAAGTCGGAGATAAGAAAGGGCTGTACAAATCACTCATGCAGGAATCAAGACGCGCATTGCTTTATTGGACGTCCGGCATGCGGACCGCAATGTCGCCTGATTGTGTGATGTAGCGGACCCATGGGAGGGAGGGGTATTGCAGCTAGAAGGGCAGAAGTCAGCGATGATTGTTCGGCAGGACTACTGTATATGAGGAAGGGACATACTTTTGGCTCCGTGATCTTCAAGTACCGCACTTGGATACCGGAAGTGGTGAAGTAGGGGATCTCAAACTTGACGTTGATCGGCCGCTTCGCCTTGCCCATTGCGCCAGCTCCGCCCATGCTTCCACCAAATCCACCTGTCATACCACCGCCGTGGTCGTCGTCTCCCTTCACGGAGGGAAGACCCAGCTCCGCCCGCATGAGGAACTCCTTGCCACCACCAAACTGCTTGATCTTCCAGATAATTGCTGACTTCTCGGGAGCATAGTGAACGGTTCCAATGTTGGTGCGGAACCGGGGTGAGTCTGCATCTTCTGGGACAGGGACCAGAATTTCAACATTGTTTGCGGTACTGCGGCGTTTGAATTGGGCCTTGGCCTATATTGGGGAAATTTTATTAGCCTTGGCGAAAAATAGCCTTTGAAGTCCAGCATACCTTGAGCATATACTCAATGCGCGATCCCGAGTGCGACTCCACCAAACACTCCACCCAAATCAATGGCTTGACCTGAGTGTTCAATCGGTAGCTCATAAGCTCGAATTCACCATCCGGGGGAATGAAACTGATCGTCCGGTCATTCTCGAACCGTGACAACCGCACACACTGGTGGAATTTGACGTCCTCCATCTCAACCGCCTTGCCCCGCGTGGCCCGACCCGTCGTCTCGAACATGGCCTTGTCGTTCAGACCCAATCGCAACTCGGGCATACCGCTCAGATAACACTTCATTTTAATGGCGCCCAGAATCTCAGATCGCAGGACGTTTCCGTTGGCCGAGACCAGCAGGTTTAGAGACTCAACCACGTCCAGGAAGACCTCGTTTTTGCGGTAGCGAATACCTTCGCTTCGCCAGGAGACAGCATTCGTGACTGCAATGGGTGGCCGTGCTTGGACCTCAAGCTTGTGTGATTCTTGAGTGATGTATCTGTAGTGGGCAAGTTCGCGCATGTTAGCAAATCAGCCCGCTACCTCCCCACGTGCTACTTGATCACGAGCTCTAGATTCCACTTACTCTTGCAGGATCTTGCTCTCTGTTGTCTGCGGGTATCCAAAGTCCATCATCTCATCCAGTAGTTCGTAAATGATGACAAAGTTATCCCGAATACTCTCCTCCTCGAGGACCTTGAAGTATTCGGTGAAGACCTCCACAAGCTTGTGGAGGAAGAGGAGGATCTCGGTGGCATTTGTGTTTCGTTTGGTCAAAGCGAGAATGTACAGGTTGCTGTGACGGATATAAAGATACTATGATCCGGAATATCAGTCCGGGTCAGTTCCATTAAAAGCGCACAAACACGGGTCAGGAGACAATAAGGAGAGCGGGATAAATCGACATGTGCGAGGCAGAGCGGGCGGCGGAACGTACATTGACACCCTCGTGGGAGAAGCAGGGAGGCACAGCCGAAGATTCTTCTTCGGCTTCACTGAGGAGGATGGGGAACTTCTCTACCGCGGACATGGGGATGTCCCCGCGATAGTTACGGGCCAGAAGGGTCTGTTTGAGCTGTTAGCGCCATGTCCGACCAGAATTAACCAACAATTGCAGGAACTGTAGCTTCCAAAGCCAAGCGACCAGCATAATCCACACACCTTGCCCTTCAGGTCCAGAAAGAAGAGAGCCGACGCCATGACGTGTCAATTGGGGGGCGGGGGGAGGAGAGGAAGGTGTAAAGAGTTGAGTATCGAGGCGATTATCTGGTCTTGGGGTCGGAGGTGGGGGAACAACAAATGCGCATGCTGCACCTTACTGCGACATGATCAAAGCGACGGTCGACTTGAGGGAGGAAATTCAAAGGACAAGAAAGTTGGAGATGAAGTCGAAGTCGGGACGGAGCCAGAACATGAGCCAGTTCGGTCGAAACACCAGCCAAAAGGGCCAGTCGCCCGCAGTTGTGGTGGAGCTGCACCACCCGTCCTAAACAGGACTAGCGTGGCTATCCCAATCCAAATAAAAATCTCTGCGCTGCGTTCCTCTTCTCTCTTTTCTTTCTTTCTTCTTCAACGCTCTCAATAGACAGTGCAAGCCAGTACAAAGTCCCTTGTGATTTTCTGTCGCCCCCGGCATTCTGTCGGAATGGCTGTCAGTTTTAAATTGCTGAATACTTGCGATACAGAGATGCGGAGAGTAGCTTCGTAAAGAGGGTTCCATAAGAGCTGGCCGTGTATTTTGCTCACTGTTACGCGGGCGGTGTCAGAGGAACCGTACATTCATTTCCTGTCGATTTGTTATCATTAATAGAATGGTGATAGTTCTGATTATTGTCGCCATCGTTATGACTATTACCATAGCATCAATCAAGGAACCAAGTTCAAGTGATCAAGTGTGGTATTGTGCAATATAGCCAATGAACAGAATAATAGAAGAGATAGTTATAGTACATGTACAACCGGCCGTGTAGATGAAAAAGGTGTGCCCAGTCCAGTACAGCCTCCAGTCACCCTGCCCCAAGCAGAAAACATCAAGAAAAACGCCGTGAAAATGCTGCGGAGGGTTCAATGGTACAGCCCAATTCCCCAACCCCGGCAGGCCCGTCCCATTTATGAGACTGTCTTGAGGCCGAGTGGCTCGAGTATCCGTTCCTGGGCCACCTTGTTGGCCATGTGTCCACCCTTCTCCAACGAGACTGCTCCAATGACGGCGTACATGGTGTGCGCCAAAACGAGTTCGAGACCGGAAGACTTGAGGTCGTCGGGCTAAGAGACAGAGAAGGTTAGCTAGGGGATTCGGAAAGATGTAAACCACAAGGCAATATCGAACCTTGCGAGGAGTCCACCGGAGGACGTTCTGCATTTCGTATTTTTGCGCCAGCTCGGCAAGCTTGGATCGGTCGGTCAGGAAGCTTTTGGTCTCCGGGGAGAGGCTTCGGAGGCCATCCAGAGCTGGGTGTGAGAAGGGCGTGCGGCCGTGGGAGTCCGCCTTCACGGCGACATTGGCAGCCTCAGGGTTCTGTACCAGGGCAAGCGAAGCCTGCAATTGCACAATGCGCTTGCCTATTCGTTCAGTTAGCAAACAATACTCTTTACCACCGGGATATACACGTCTCTCCCATACCGAGGAAGGCCAATCGGTCATTGAAGCCTCGACGTCCTTGATCAAAACTCTTGTGTGTCACAGCCAACCACTTCAGCTCGTCGGAAAGAAGCTGGTCACCACCATTGCCCAGCATGCGAATATAAAACTGATCCAACAGAGCAGGGTCCGAGTTCACGTGGAAGAATGGGCGCTTCGAGTGCAACCGGAGGCTGAATGGCGCCTTTGCGCGCGGCGGCGTGTAGGACCATCGGGGCTGCTCTGCCTCGCCGGTCGTAGATTCGGGGTCCGTAGCGAAGTTGCGGCGGGGAATGAGCGTCGCAAGGGGACGAGGAGCCGCCTTGGAGGCGGAGAAGGCGGTCCTAACCGCTCGAGTGGACAAATTCGAAGCCATAGGGGTCGGGTTGATCTGCGGAAGTTGATGGTCGAGTCGGAGGTGTGGAAAGATTTCGGCCTCGGCGGTGTGATACTGCCGCTTTGTGGTTAGTTGGTGTTTATGGGTCAATGTTGATCACCGACAGAACACCGACATGGATATCCTGGAGCAGATGAAATCTCCGAGGAGTATTCTCCTGCAAGATGACCATATGCCTTGATTGCCCTGTGGATCAATCTGCAAATTGAAGACAAATGCATCCAGAGGCGCCCTTCACCGCTGCTACATGCAAATGCCGTTTCAATGTGTGGCTGAAATCGAATCGACTCTGGAGCAACTAATGCACTTATCTGACCGTGACAGCCTGCCAGGATCTGTCAAGGAATCTTCATTGGCTGTGATAGATTCTAAGAAGGTCTCGGCCCTGCCATGCTTCGAAACTCTGTCCGATTGTTCTACCACAATAACAAGTCCACTTTATCCGCCATGACTCGCACCGGTGTCTGTCTCCTGGCGGTCAAGTACGGCATAGAATCTCAATGCATGAGAATCGACTGATTCTCTATACCGCTGTTTGAAAGCAGAGCGGTTCGGGTCGCTCATTTGTCGTTGCACTTGTGGAAAGAACATTCCTACACTGACTGCAGTAGCCCTGTGCAAATTCTCTCCCTAGGGTCAAAGATCTCATGCTGTTGAATATTGAATCCAACTCTGCATGCACCCATGAAACTGACACGCAGTATCTGACGCTTTCCGGGGGTCATGGTAGCAGTGGAGTCCACGCCTTCCCCGTCATATGTCCAGCACTATCCCACTCTGGATGATATTGCCCCACGACAAGCCTAGTCAGGCAGCTTCTATCTTTCCTCAACCCCACATGCTAAAGGACAAGGCCCGAGAACACTGCCACGTAACCCTATCCAGCTATCCGACTGGGTAACGGGCAGGACGAGCAACCTCCCAAGGTGGCGCAACCATGTCTAAGCGCGGCCCAACCACCAGGCGCTCAGGTCCCTATCCGCCTCTGGGGATAAATCACACAAATTACGAAAGAGGTAGGGTTCTAGACGGACTCGAAGACTAGAGCAGAGTTTAGGAGAATGTTCGATGGTTTTCTCTGGACTGGACGAGCTAGGTCTGCCCCGTCAATCCCTAGTCAATCCCCTGCACAGAAGCCGGATACGGTTCTACCCAGAACTTCGGCCGAGCTACGACGTGCTGTCGAGCAAGATCGGGTCATGCACAGCACAGTCGGTTTTGAGACTGCTTGATGTCGCGGGTCCGGATGTTGGCAGCCGCCAAGCTGGTCAAGAGGCTGTGGTTGGCCCCCGGGATCACCTCCCTTCTCTCCCGTTACAGAAAAACGGCTCTGTTGTGTGCCGTTGTACCCGCAAAGCTCTCTTTACATTCCTCCTACAGGTCTCTGACTTCCCCTGGTTAAGGTAGGAGACTTTGCTTTTGTGGCACAGCGGGAGGCACAGAGGGATCCACGTGTGTTGATATACTTTGTTTGCGCTGGAGGGAACCCTACGCATTCGTATGCACTTCCTGTGGGGACATGGCAGATTTGAATCACCTGCAGTGTATGATTGTTCTTGAAATCAAGTCTAAAACAATAATTGCATTGTCCAGGGTTTCTTTAGTCAAACAAAGGCATCAAATCCGAGTAGTCCTAGAGAAGATACCTCATAACCCAATTGAATAATCGAACGAGTATAAACCTAAAGCAACCCATATCTACATTTTTGTAACAAGAATCAACCGCTCAGATCTTGAACAAATTATCATCCCAGCCACATAACTCCCAGCCACATAAGAAAGCTCTCCAACCGGAACGCCTCCAAACAGTGATATACGAAGCCTAAGCGGCTAATTGCCGCCGTGGACGGTACTCTTGAGGCCGTTGCTGGTGGGTGGAGGCAACAAAAAGAAGCAAAAAAATGAAGCCACCGAGCCTCTTCCGCCGAGACAAAGATGATCGCTGCAAGAAGCCGTCCACTGACTGCTCAGACTGCCAGTGTCACTCCACCAGAATCTGCAGTCTCTCGGGAAGGCATCAAGGATCCGGGGAAGAGTTTCTAGTGGGAAGTCGACCCCGAAACTGTTTCCACAACTTCATTGGCTGGGAGAGTGATATTTCGCTCCATTAATTGCTTATTTCAAACGCGGAACAGGTCAACTATCTTCGATCTAGAAGCACGTCTGTGCGGGACAACCACAAATAGTAAATGCAGAGTACTGTACATACAGCACGGGGTACTCAACAGGCGCAGGTATGTGACGGCTCCGCCCAACGGGTTATACATCAAGTCTTCTTCCTTTCCGTCGGGCCCTTGCAGCCTCGTCTACCGAGAAGAAGAAAGTCCAAGTCGTTGGCGGCTCGACAGCCACACCCGGCTTGCCTTGGAGCAGACGTAGCGGAAATCTCATGTCATTTTCCAGATAGCTTCTGCTCCTGTCATGCTTGATTGGGACGTCCGACAGGATGGCGGTGTACGACGGTGTGGGAGGGCCCCGGCTTGCTGTAGAATTTTGGAGTTGTTTAAATAGAGTAGGTCTATCGGGGTAGACGGTTTTAGTTTCCATCTTTTGTTTCTTTCTTCATCAAGCTGGTGAATATCTTCCTTTCTGCATCTTGAGTTTGAAGTTTGTATACTTGAAGTTTGTATACTTGAAGTTTGTATACGGCTCTTTGGTCAAGACAACCCGACATTCGCTTCTGATACTATCTTCCGCACAAACTTCCCTACGAGCTCCATACCATTTTCGAGTGATCTTACACATTTAAGATGGCTTCTTCCACTGCTTCAATCTCTCGCTCTCTAGCTATCTGCTCGTGCTGTGTTCAGACATCCTATATCCTCGTTGGGGGAATGCCTACCAGTGATCACTCAGTCCAAGATCCTCCTTCACCACGCCCATTCCCCCCAAACCCGCCACCAAGCCCTGCTTAGGTGATTCACTGGGTGTTGATATGTTTTGATTGGCGTTGGGAAGAGCAAGCTATGGAATAGGTAAGCTTTTTTCCCCCTGTCGACAATAGAGGTCTATGTCGGCCAGGAATATATAACGGGATGCACCCACTGACTGTTACTCTGCAGATCATATTCTAAAGCATTCGACTGCATGCTGTTTAGGGAAGGCTGGAAGCTACAGCCATAATTTGATACCCCTGACGGTCGTCGTGGAAAACCTCTTATCTCTTTCTTTTCTTTGGGTGATGGGAAGCATGGGAATTTGATACTTGCAAATGGACTTGAAACCTTCGGATGGGGAAATGGAATCACGAGTCATAGCTTGTGTACGGGGTTTACGGGCTAGAATGTGAGCCTTCAATGGGATATATGGAGTATTGGTACAATCAGAAATCGTTTTTTTCAAATGTGCATTTTGGTCTGTGACAACTGTTGACGGAGCCAACATACCCAATCAACAAATGCCACCTTCATAGATAGCTAGACAGAAAAGAATCAAGTAACGGGGTAGAAGATAAACAAAGAAATCTGCGCCTTGAGAGCTCGCGCCACGGGACCGGATTTCATGTATAAATTGCTCGACCAAATTGATTTTACTAACACAAGGAAAAATAACTCAAGCAGGTATGTGAATAAACTCAAAGGAAAGCAAGAGCCAGAGCGCTGGTCACGCTCAGGCCAACGACGGTCCAACCAGACTTGATGATAACGCTGTTGGACAGACCACGGCCGAGATCCCACATCAAGTGGCGGAGGCCATTGAGGGAGTGGTAGGTGAAGGGGAGGGCCAAGGTGGCCTTGAGGAAGACCTTAGCGGCGAGGGGGAGAGCACCCATGGCGGCGACCATGGAGGCGGACTCGAGGTGCCAGCCGAGAGCGGGCGAGGCGAGGTATGCGGTGGCCCACAGGTAGAGAGAGCCGGAGAGGGCGACACCGCTGATACGGTGCAGGGAGGAGCCGATCCAGCCGATCTGGGGACGGTAGATGGTCAAGTGAGGAGAGACGGGGCGGTTCAGGCGCTGCTTGACCAGGATCTGGGCGGGGTCCTCAGCGTTGGAGGTGACGGGCCTGTATATCCAATGAATGCCGGTTAATCTTCATGAATTTCGGACATGCGGATGACGTATGGCTTTCGCGGGGGGTTGCCAATGCTGCCACAAATCTCAAAAGTTGAGGCTAACAAGTCTGCAACAGGTAAGAACTGACCTCTTCTGCATGGTCTGTCCGAGGGCAACGGCGGCTGGGGAGGCGCGCATCATGGACTGCATGGCGAGCGGCTGCTGGACGGCAACTGTGAATCGGGACGAATTGTTAGCGGCATTCGGATTTGAAGGTCGAACAGTGATGTGTAGGGCAATGAGACATACGCCGTCGCAGCGATTGCTGAGCAAGCTTCTGAGAGAACATGATGGTCGTCGTCGTCGTCGTCGAGTTCTCGATGTTGAAGAGGAAGAATCCCGTCGCGAGCAATCGGAACGGACTACCTCGGGTTTGGAGCCGTCACGGGATTGCCGACCGGGAGCCAATGACGGCGTCTGCAATTAACTGCCATTACTCGTCGGAAGATCTTTCTACCCGTGGTAGTCACGTGGACAATAGATCGGCTTAGGTGGAAGTCACATGACTATTCTCGCTTGTGCCCACAGGCCGGAGACGACCTTTTCTCTTTCTCGGCTCGTTTTGTTTTCCTCCTCTTCTTTCCTTCTTCACGAGTCTCCGCTCACGTCAATGTACCGGCTTTGGTCGGGATGAAGTTGATGTGTTTAGCACCCTCTGGTTTCGGCATTCTGTCGCGACTGTTGGGGGACCTTCGAGACTCGCAGAAGGAGCTGTCCCGTCGTTAATCGCCCATTTGGCTCTTCCCATGAGTTCGATGGGTTTCATATCAGGGTTACATATCGTATTGACCAACGTAGATTGGGTTAGAGGACTATGTTCAGTGCATCGGGCTATTATAGACAGAGGTTTTACTACGCTCTACTATAATCTATGTGTACTGTCAACTCGTAGACCACGTTGTACGTGCACCAAGCCTTCGTTCTTGATGCCTACCACTGGTATCCAAGGTCTTCGTGCCTGGACCGATGGGTCGATCTATCGATCTGTGCGCTCGGATCTCTGGAGGCCTATGAATTTTTATATGGTATTTGACACAACGGCAAACAGGCAACAGTTGCTGACCGCCTGCTCTAGACTTACATGGTATGATTCTGCCAATGTCGTAGGGTGATTTTGCCGTCACTGTTCTCGATAACCTACCTTCCCCTCTATTCATAGTGACTACTACTAGTTCCCTTGTTAGTAGCCTTCTTGCTTCTCTCTTCCCGCCTCATCTCCCCTTTCGCAATACAGCCCCGTGTTTGCCAATATGCTGTCTCCGCCATTATCCACAGTTTCCTCCTCCTTAACTGCAAAGGGCGTTGACTCGGCGAAGTCTCTCGATACGACCGAGCCAGATGTAGCGTCTCGAGCCTCGCAGGTCGAGGCAGCGGCTGTCTGTTATGCGCACCTGCCATTCGAAATCCCGGGTGCTGTGTTGTTATCTTGCCCCTCTATTTCTGTCCTTCGATAAACTGCGAACGATGTCTGTCGTTGAATTAACTCCGATACGTCTTACTCGAACCAGTTTATCATCGTGTTAAACATATCCCCGCCTCTATAGGAGCAATTAGGTGGAGATCGAAATCCCCTTGGGGTTCCCTACAGATTAACACTCGACGCACAGCGCCAGTAAGCGATTATTCGAATCATGCCCTCAGGAGCTCATGAGCGCGTAACGCGGTCATTTTTAAACGAACTCGTCGAGAAGTTACTTAATATGGGAATTCGTCTGAGAGGCTAAACTATGAACGCAGCCTCCCGGTATAATGGAAGAATATACGATAAAGAAGCCGACTAGTCTCTCACTCCGTTAAGGAATCCTTCTGAAGGTGACGACTAGCCTTCACTCGTTATTAAAACAGGTCTTTCTAAATCCGAAGCACACCTACGAGTTGACGCACATTAGTGGTTCTTAAATTCCGGCTACAAAGTCAATACGGTTATACTCTTTCATATCTAGAGATCCCCCGAGCGTAAGGTATTCGTGAAACTCTATACTCTCGGACCTACCACGCCTAGAATCACGCGTAGACTAGAGGCAGAGATCAGGCGTACCCTACTCTCTGATCCTGCGTTATCTCAAACAGACTCCCTAATAGTGTTACGACCTCACTTAGCGGCTAAAGAGATCGTCGTTACCTCAAGCAATGTTGAGAATGCTCTACTGGAACTAGAGTTCGAATCTCTGATGCGCCGCCCGCCAGCCCCTAACACAAGGGAAGGAAATATTACATTCACGGCTCAGGATCTTGCTGAGTGCTGCCGCTATGTCTTTCTGGAAGCCTGAGCATTGTCGCTACAGGTATTATTAGGAAATGGAATTTAAAGCTTTTGACAGATATCCTAGTAGTGTTTTGAATTCCTTATTCTAGCTTGGCATAGATGGATGATGTGGGTGCGAGGCAGAAACACTTGCAAATCGACGGCCTAAAGCGGCCTCACGGCCGTTTCTCGCAGCCGTCTGGTACTTTATTAGAGCAAGCAGGGCAACAGCTGCTGACCGCCTACCCTAGACTTGCGTCACATGATATGATCCTGTCGCTAGGTAATTTTGCCGTCACTCTTATCGATAACGTACTTTCCTCTCCATTAATACTGTACTACCACTATGTACTAGTCCCCTTGTTAGTAGCCTTCTCGCTTCTCTTCCGCCTCATCTCCCCTTTCGCTATACACCCCTGTTTAGCCAACATGCTGTCTCCGCCATTATCCACAGTTTCCTCCTCCCTAGCTGCAAAGGACGTCGACTCGGCGAAGTCTCTCGATACGACCGAGTCAGATGTTGCGTCTCGAACCTCGCAGGCCGAGGTCGAGGTAGCGGGTGAGTGTTATGCGCACCTGCCATTCGAAATCCCGGGTGCGGTAGTGTTGTCTGCCCCCTCTATCTCTATCCTTCGACAAACTGCGAACGATGTCTGTAATCGAATCAACTCCGACACGGCCTACTCGAACCAGTTTATCATCGTGTCAAACATATCCCAGCCTCTGCAGGAGCTATTAGGCGGAGATCGAAATCCCCTTGGGGTTCCCTACAGATTGACACTCGACGCACAGCGCCAGCAAGCGATTATTCGAATCATGCCCTCAGGAGCTCATGAGCGCGTAACGCGGTCATTTTCAAACGAACTCGTCGAGAAGTTACTTGACATGGGAATTCGTCCGAGAGATTATACTATGAACTCGGCTACCCGGTACCACGGAAATTCATACGATAAAGAAGCTGACGAGTCTCTTACTCCGTCGCGGGATGCTTTTTCCTATAAGGAGTGGCCCTCGCTCGTTATTAAGACCGGACTTTCTGAATCAGAAGCACAACTGCGAGCCGACGCATATTGGTGGTTCTCAAATTCCGACTATAAAGTCAACATAGTTATACTCTTCCACATCCAAAGATCCCCTGAGCGCAGAGTCATTATAAGACTCTACAGTCTCAGACCAACCACCCCCAGAATCACCCGTGGACTACAGGCGGAGGCCCAGCGCACTCTGCTATCCAATCCTACATTAACTCAAACAGACTCCCCAATAGTGCTGCGTCATTCAGCGGTCCACGAGATCGTTATTACGTCAGGAGACGTTCAGAATGCTCCGCTGGAACTAGATTTCGAATCCGTTATGCGCCGCCAGCCGGCCCCTAACACGAGAGAAAAAAACATTACATTCACGGCTAAGGATCTTGCTGCGTGCTGCAACCATGTCTTTCTGGAAGCCTGAACATTATTTTTACCCGTCTTATCGCTACATGTCCTCAAGAAATGCTAAGAATGCTCCACTGAGGACTTTGCTATGTGCTGCCGCCCTGTCTTTCCGGAAGGTTGAGCATTATCAATACATGTATTATTAGTACGTTTTGTTCAAAGCTTCCTTTTTGACAGATATCCACGTTGTAGATCATTTTATTAGTTTAGGATTCCGTGGCCAAACGTCGGCAAATCGACGGCCAAGAACAGCCTCACTTGCGGCCATTTCTCACAGCCAACTTGCCGTCTGCTATTTTAATTGAGTATTACTAATATGTACCGTATATCATCTCAAAGTCATTGGCCTAGTCCGTGTTTAATAATCGGGTTGCCGAGTTGCAGTTGCTTGCGCCTGAATCCGAACTTGAAACTGAACGGGGTCACGGGATTCTGTCACATGCTCGTCTTTCCCGTCATAATGAACCGGTCAACCCCACGACGGGAAGGCATAACCTCGACAACACTCACCAACGTAATCAACATAACTCTTCCTACGGCCCCAGACTCCCCAGGATTATCAATCTATTCCCCCGCCGCATGCACTCGCAGCCGCTGGCCGAACTGCGCTGATTCGCCCATCCCCGAGTAATCCATTTAATCCTCAGGCCACCGGCCACTGAACCTCGGCAACTTCGTTCACCCCACAGCAGAGGTCCGCGGCTACCTGGGGTTACTCTCTGGGGCGTTTTTTAATCACCTCTGTCCAGACCTCGGACGTTTTTCTGTTTCTGTTATCTACTTCTATTCATATACTTTGTATTTCTGTCTTGTTCAGACCCCTTTACTTCTGAAAGACTGTTCGTGTCAGCATTTCAGCTATAGAAACCCGCCGATCCTCTTCTTCCCCGATTAGAACCAGACTCGTGACATTACGTCTTCAAGATGCCTTTCAACACGGCCCTAACCCGCAAGCTGGGCATTCGCGGTATGCGCTCGGTCGCGGGTTAATGTGTTTTATCATCTTCTAACGATAGACAGTCCCCGTCGTGCAGGGTGGTATGCAGTGGGTGGGATATGCCGAGCTGGCCTCGGCTGTCAGCAACGCCGGTGGTCTGGGTCTGGTAAGTCGCAGGTGTCCTACAGCATGATGTGGGAATGATTCGAGGTCCTAATGTCTTTCTTCTAGCTCACTGCCCTCACCCAACCCACTCCCGAAGACCTGCGCAAGGAAATCCGACGATGCCGCGAAATGACCAAGTACCCCTTCGGTGTCAACCTGACCCTCCTCCCCGCCATGGTTCCCCCCGACTACGGTGCCTACGCCCAGGTCATCATCGACGAGGGCATCAAGATCGTCGAGACCGCCGGTAACAACCCGGGCCCCGTCATCAAGCAACTCAAGAAGGCCGGCATTACCATCCTCCACAAGTGCACCACCATCCGTCACGCCAAGTCCGCCGTGAAGCTGGGTGTTGATTTCCTCTCCATCGATGGATTCGAGTGCGCCGGTCACGTCGGCGAGCACGATATTACCAACTTCATTCTTCTGAGCCGTGCCCGTCAGGATCTGGGTGTTCCGTTCATTGCTTCAGGTGGATTCGCTGATGGCCACGGTCTGGCCGCTGCGCTGGCTCTCGGTGCCGAGGGTATTAACATGGGTACTCGCTTCATGAGCACTGTCGAGGCTCCTATTCACCAAAATATCAAGGAGACTATCGTCAAGGCGCAGGAGACCGATACCGCTCTTGTGCTGCGTCGGTGGAAGAACACTTCCCGCCTGTTCGCTAACAAGGTGACTCAGGACGCTCTTAAGATCGAGAAGGAGAGCACGACTGGTGACTTTGCTGAGATTGGTCCCTATGTGAGCGGCAAGCGTGGTCGTCAGGTCTTCCTGAACGGTGACCCTGACTATGGTGTAAGTTGTTACTTATTTTGTGGTGCCGTTTCTGTTCTGTTCAACCTGACAATTGCCTTAGGTCTGGACCGCTGGCCAGGTTATTGGCCTGATTCACGATATCCCGACTTGCGAGGTGCTGCTCCGCCGTATTGAGAAGGAGGCCTTGGAATCTATGACCCGGGCCCGGAGTCTGTACAGCGACACCCCGGCTGCCAAGCTGTAATTTGGGACGATTCTTTGGCTTTTTTTTTTTCATTTATATCATGTGACTTGAATTTGGATTCGGTGATGCAATAGAGCATGTATAGGAATTATACCGCAGTTTGCAAGCTTTTTTTATTCATATTCTTGTTCCTTTGCATAATATTGTCGCTCACGATACATTGTGATTCACGACACCGCCTGATGTTCAGCTGCAAAATAACGTGAGAGACCTGTAGAGAAGGGCACCGCTTTTCTCTCGGAGAATCACTCGAGAATCACCGTCGTGGCTGGGTGGTCCATGCAACGCATTCCCAAGCGCAGCTGCATTCTTGAGCTTTTGACTTTGGTCATGATCGGGCAACGCGAGCTAGTTTACTCAGACATTCTCATTTCCACACAATTATTATTTATTGTTGCGGGTACATAGTGCCTTGCCATTTAACATAGCCTTGTCCATGATTTGATCCCTGAATCGCCAAATCTAGTACATAGAGGATAGGATCGAGTGTGATGGTGTCATCGCTCGTGGAGCTCCAAGGGGTGGGGGGAGCGTCCGGAGGCGTAGAGTGGCCACCTCAGGAAATAATAAATTATGGACCGCCTTAACTACCGCCTTTCTAAGACGCCCCACATATCAAG
>JAMAGZ010000255.1:0-19383 GCA_023626575.1 Penicillium sp. PF1803
TAGCATAGTTTTTGATGGGCTCGGAGGGCTATTTGACCGTCGCTTTAGTAGGTCCTTTAACATAGAAGCTTGCTTTTATAACTAAGTGACGGTTCTTGGCGTTTTTAGTGTGAATTGGCTAGATCTACTGCTTAGTCGGCTTAATGGTGGTGAAGGCGTTCGTAGAGAGATATTAAGCTTTAAGAGCACTCTTTCTGCATCGATTAGCACTAAACCACTAGCTGCGAAGCTATTTTAAATAGTGCTTAGTGTGTAGGCTTGTAGCCGTGCGCGTTAGTAGTCTTCTAAGAAATCGAATTTATCGATATAGTTGTATCCTCGGCGTGTAAGATCGCTCACGAATTAACCGTACGCACGTTTTAGCACTACAAAATAGCTAATATCTAGTAGCTATAGTAGATATGAAGAATGTGTAGGCATATAGAGTAGTATAATGTCGTTTTCTGCGCAAATTCGGTCGAATTAGGGCGTAAGGTGGCTACTATAGCCATAAAGAATTAATAGTCGAAACCGGCCACGAACGCGCGAATTCGTTAATAGGATAAATAGCTTTTATAGCTAACGTAGGCTAATCTCATCGGTAGTCCATCCATTATTCGAGACCTTAAATCGCTAATCATGTGGTAGGTTATCAAACTAACCAGCGATAGCCACTTTACCCTTAAAAATCACATATAGTGGTAACGTATAGCCATCTGCGTATATAGCTTCGATAGCAGTAACCTATTCGCGATTTCCTGGTTGTAGGATAGATCGCCGACTATAATATTCTCTTCTTATAACCACCTTCTGCGCTGAGATAAGACCCATTGCGAATCCTGTCTCATCAAAGTTGTAGATATCCTCCGGTTATATACCGTTCTCATCGATAACGCGTTGTACGGTCGTAAACCACTCTCGTAGCGATTTTAGGTCTTCGTTTAGTGCGCGCTGGTAGTCGTAACGTCTTAAGAAGCGCGAACGGATCTCCTCGCGCCGATTTATAAAGGTTAATAGCCAATTCTTGCTAACGGTAGGCGGAGGGTGGTTACCGCGCGCAGCTAGTAGGATATTAGCCATTTCTCGCACAGTAGAGGGCCTAGGCGCTACCCCACGTGCATCCATAGAGAGAATCCACTGACAAAGTGAATCCTCTTCTAATTGGGTCAGTTTGTGGCCCGATGGGCGAGAATCAACGCGAGAAGTTTGGCCGTGTACGCGATCGTGTAGGGTAGTGAGCGGTATTGCGTATAGCTTCGCTGCTGCGCGTAGAGATTTAATTCGGCCATTTTGAAGATCACTAAGAGCTAATAGGATCTTGCCCTCTTGATTGGCTAATTTCTGCCGAGATTCAGGGCGAATTGGTGTCATGGTAGGTGGTTGAATTAGGTAGATAGGTAGGGGGACGCGATTTTGAAGAGGGTGTTCGGGACGGGCGGGTGTTCGGGACGGGCAGGAATTACGTTATGGGCTTAGTGCTGACTCATCTTGGTTGAAATAGCGCGTTTAAGTTCCATCTGGGAACCCGCCCCAGAGCTTGTATCTCCCATATCACAGGAGCACCAAAAAACTGCGTTGTGGAGGTGCACGTGACCTCCAATGGACTCCCATCTTTTGCTTTCAAGGTTTTCGCGAGCCGCGGTCTTTATCCCTGGCATTGGTCCAGAGCGTGTGGGATTCCCAAAGCCGCTAGTGGAAGTTTAATTCTCAAGTCGGGAAGCACATATAAATCGCTTATTTGATCCAGGTTAATTACCTACTTTAACTTCTCTCCACTCGTCCCGCTGCAGACTTGATGCCCTTAAGGTGGGCCTCGTGGGACACACCTATCACCCCTCATGGATACGACCCGGTATTCCACGTGTGTTCCCTCCAAGTTTGTGATGTGATGAAAACGACACTCGAACAATAAATTGTTTTCCCACTTCACCACGGAATGGCAGGTATATCCGTGGTAACTCTGCTCGTACGCCCAATCTGTCCAAATTCCTATACCATATTTCCCTCTAAGTTCTAAGCAATAGTTGGTTGAATGGATTCTTCTCGCATTTATCCTCGTCCTGATTCTGGCTCGGCTATACCTACGGTTGAGAATTATGCGGAAGAGGCTTATTCTGAGCGACTACCTCATTTTTATTGCGTGGATTATTGCCTTAGCTGAGGGCCTGATTGATACCGAACTTGCCAGACTGGGGCAGTTAAACCCAGCACGGAGTTGGTTTGGTGCAGATAACACAGTTCAGCCAGTGACCTTGAAGGTGAGATTTTGTCCAAGTGCGGGTTAAGCCTAAGCTTAAGTCTTAAGCACAAAAAGGACGAGAGATGCTGACTGCTAAATGAAAGTTGATTTTCGTGAGCTGGATGGTATTTCTGACGGGCCCTTATATCAACAAGGCGGCTATCCTTACCTTCTATTTTGCGATTTTTCCCGCGAGTCTCGATCATTTCCGACGCCTCCTATGGCTATTGACTACCTTTTCGGTAATATCCTACGCAGCTTCTATGGGATCTCTCCTCTTTATATGCGTTCCTATTAGCAACTATTGGTACGTACTAGAAGATCATTCTTGGAATTGATTACTGACCATGTATGAACATTCAGGTTTGCAGAGGATAATTACTGTAGTGCTGCTCGACAAAGGGCAATGTGGATTTCCACTTGGGCACTTCACTTTTCATCTGATATTTTCAGTATGTATATTGTTTCATGCTATGACAGCATGGTCATCCCGGCTCATTGTACCTCATTAACATTACCTAGTTTTCTTGTTTCCTTTTCTTATACTGCGCACCCTTAGGCTGAACCTGAAACAAAGACTTGGTCTTTACCTAACATTTGCTTTTGGGGTTATCAGTATAGGTTTCTGCGTTGCCCGGTTTCTTACTGTCGAATTATCATACCCTGAAGTGCCTGTTTCGAACCTTGGTAAGTCATCTTTCCGTAGGCACCTTTGCACAATAAGTCTACCTCGCTAGTCAGCAACTTCCGTTAACCTCATGATATATTATTTAGAACTCTGGTCTGCTCTAGACGTCTATACAGGCCTTATAACTGCATGTCTTCCATCTCTGCGGCCATACCTCTATCTGGGTCGTTGGGGTTCTGAGCAGCAAATTGGGCCGCGCCACGAAGGAAGCCGTCCAAATCCACAAGACCATGAATTATATCAATTTTCCAGTGGTACAGAATTATTGGTAGATGGGAATTGTCATATTGGCCTACCGGGAGATGACCTTGAAGTAAAATATCTGAAACGTCCACCAAAAGCGTCCATCCACCGCCAATCCACGGGAATGTGTGAAATGGATTCGCACACTAATAGTCATTGAGCGTCCTCCCCATACTCCCCCCTGAGTAGACATCGCTATACTTATTCCTAAGGCCTCTCATGGGTAGTCCTTGGCACCGCCTGCATGTGAGCAGCCCACTACCTGCCCATGTATGCATAATGTTCTCAACAGGGGGGACAGTTCGACGATTCATCTGTGTAATTACTTTGTTGTTGCGTGTGTTCTGGTCATTTTATGATCATCTATATTTATCCAAGCATGTTCACAAATACGTGAAATCCGCTCAAAACATACTAGATACACTCTAAGCTACATGCAACGGAATCCGGCTGTTTTACTATAGCAGATGGCCTTGGAGACTCTTCCTATGTATTTGCTTGCTCCGATCACAACAGCTCCAGGCCTTCTGTGTATCTGGGACATGGTGTATCGGGTCCGAATTCAACGATCGCCTAACGGACAGGAAGGATGACCAGCATCCTATCGGGGAGTTTTAAGTAGATATTCTCGTGTTGTCAAACCTTATGCGACACACAACTGGATGAATGATCCCTGTTCAAAAAACGTTTGGGCCTGTTGGGGTCCAATTTGCGCTTCGCGATATCTGCAAGAGCTTCAGAGACATGACGGTAGGCTGTTTTCCCCAGTATGGACTGGGCAGGTGGATGGCGGGGACTTATAGATGGTGCAATTGCGCGCGGCTAACACGCGGTTCAAGATGTGGTTGCGATGGTGAATGATCACCTTCGGGCACAGAAAGCGCATCTATAAACAAAATTGACATTATGAATAATTGAGGAATGGATTAAAGAATCCACTCGTTTGCATACTTCCTGCCCCTGCTCCTACAACAATCAATTTTAGTCGTGAGGGGTTTCAGCCGTACAAAAGCTCGGTGCCTGATCTTAAAGCAGTTGTCTGTCCTGTTATGCTGGGATAAATGAATGACGACTATACTTGGCTCAGGCTCAGCTAATCGCAATTGTAAAAGTGTCTTGCCAGAAAAGTGGCGTCCAAAACGAAAACTTTTTCAGCGAGACCATTAAGATACTGTGATACCGTTCCGGCCAACAAGTGAGATATTTGTAGAAGTAAATGGAGGTCTGTAATGATTCAATATCACTGAAGTGAACATAGCGAGCTTATGCACACATGGCTTTCCCGCGATGGATAGAAAAGAGTCCGCCAGTCTATTGCAAGCCAGCGGGAAATATGGGCCCCTGATACACGTGTCGGCCCTTGTACAGCCAGTAAACTCCACTGAAAATACAAACTGCCCCGAAAACTAACGGCGCATAATTCATGTTCATCGCTGTAACAGGCTGGTAGGGAGGAAAGACCAAGAAAATGCACGTAAAAGTCAGGAAAGAAATCGAGACAATATTCACCAGTCCTCCCAGACGACCCATCGTCCACGGGCCATAGGCCAGCGGAGTAGTGGAAGTAAGCCGTCGATAGAGGAGGAAGCAAATGGGTAACACATACGATAACTCTAGGCCAAAAACCGCTAAAGAGACCACTGCGTTGAAGGCAGCGGTGGAGCCGATATTTATCAGTCCGAGGAGACCCAAGAATACTGAGGTAAGCAAAATGGCGTTTGTCGGAACTTGTCGATGTTGATCCATTTTGGACAAAAGAGACGACCCTGGAAATGCTACAGACACAGAGAGAAAATCAACAATCGTGTCCTGCTCGTTTTGAACTCGAGCGACAGGCTTACCATTGTCTCGGGCGAGTACCCAGAGCATCCGACTCGCAGTAGTTAACAGTGGAATAGATGCCAGACCGGCCATAATGACGACGGTACTGCAGAGGGCAGTCGCTGAGTGGATATTGCCGGTGATGTTATAGAATATCTGGATAATGGGGAAGCCGGTCGTGGTTTGAAGAGCAGATTCAAGGTCACCCATACAGAAGAGGATAGCCATCAAAAAGCCAAATGCCATTGTGCCATTGATGAGAATAGTACCAATCATCGCAATGGGTACACCAATCCTGGGGTTTCTCATTTCCTCGCATAGGTGAGTCGCACCATCATAGCCTGTATTTTCGAATCAATCAGAGTAAGATTCTCTACACAAAGAGCAACGGGCATGATTACCAACGAAAACGTAGCAGCTCGACAGAAGGCCAACACACCAGGCAACCCCATTGTTGCTCCACCCTGAGCTATTTATTGTATCACGAAAGACGAACGCAGCGTCGTGCTTGGTCGGTGAGACCACACATATTACC
Organism: Penicillium sp. PF1803; assembly: GCA_023626575.1. Classification (NCBI taxonomy): domain Eukaryota; kingdom Fungi; phylum Ascomycota; class Eurotiomycetes; order Eurotiales; family Aspergillaceae; genus Penicillium; species Penicillium sp. PF1803. The sequence continues at coordinate 5,506 of JAMAGZ010000255.1, forward strand.
ACGAGGACGATCACGTATGCCCCGACGTGGAACATCAACGAAAGGTGTTCGACCAGAGGGAGAAAACGGCTGCCTTTGATATTGACCGTTGCAGACACGACCAAGACAGCCCAGTAAAGCAAGGTACCATGCCATCTTTGGAATGTATAGTTGTCGTAGTTCAGAACCAGAAGACCTTGGATCATCGTGCCAGACAAAAAAGGAGCACTCGCGGCCACCGAAACCCATCCAAAGGTGGCTATAAATGTTAGTCCGTTTTAAATGTACGTAAATATCGAGAACTGACTTATCCATCCAGCCACCCAACTCAGGCTAATCTGGAGCCTTACGGGAGCAAGCTTGCTGATGAAATAATACTGTCCTCCTGCAGTTGGAAACCTATTATAGAGATTAGGCGACGCTCGGAGAGCTTGTTAACACACGGATAGAAGCTGATCGACTAACATGGATGCCAATTCCGCAAGCGACGCAGCAGTTGCTAGGGATCCGACAAACGAGACTGGTATGATTAGCTTTCCATTGTTTCATGAAAGGAGGATACACATACTCAGGAAGCCGTAGATAAGTGCTGGAGGTCCGCCACTGACAAGACCTGAGACCATGGTACTAAATTCACACAATTCAGTTATCCGCAGGACCTGTGTGTGTTTGTTGAAAATGATGCGTACCTGCAGAGCGCCTCCCAAGTAGCCATGAGAGACACACAAAGGGAAAGCATCGATAGCTTCCCAAATTTATGCTAAAAAAATGGATCAGACTTTTGCATTGGCTATCGATGCCACAGCTTACCTTCACGTCCCGAGACTCGCCATTCGCTTCGGACTCTACGTACACCTCCGCGGATGTATTGTAGCCTTCTTTGGATTGGACGTCCATGTCGAAATGTGTGAAGTAAATGATGCCAATGAGAAACGTGCCGTGATCCCTTTCAATTGTGTTGCCATGAGCCCGCAGAGCAAGTTAATATAGTAGTGCCTCGTGCAATGAAAAAAGTCACGCCCAATAGTTCCGCGTATATTTACCTCTTCAGACCCATTAGGAAATATTAGCCGCAAAAGCCAATTCCGCAAGTGACAAGAAAACACGATCCAATCGGAACCAACCTTAAAACTTTCCGGAAGCCGCCCATCCATAGAGCGCTTATCAATATTTAATCTTCCATACTCTCGAATTATCAAAAAGAACCTTGATCTGGGAAGAAGAGATTAAAGATGCTCCGAATCTTCTCGAATAATACCCAAAAGCCCGTGAGAACAGAGGCAAGGTCGCTTCCTGCATCTTGGTATCGTTCGGAGGCACTCTATAGGCTCGAACAACGGGCCATCTTTTCCTCGAAATGGCTGCTAGTTACACATCGATCCCGATTGGTAAATCCTGGTGACTTTTTGCGATACGAAGAGGCTGGATTTCCCTTCTTTCTCTGCCTCGATCGGCAAGGTGTCCTACGAGGATTCCACAATGTTTGTCGGCACCGTGCATTCCCTATCGTCCACGATAATGCTGGGAAAGCGAATATCCTAGCATGCAAGTACCATGGTAAGCTTCAGCTACAGATCGAGATGACCTCTTTTGGTGGACAAATTTGACTGTTCCGGTCAGGATGGTCCTACGGGCTCAATGGAAAGCTCTCGAGAGCACCGCGATTTGACCAAGTCCCTGGATTCGACGAAAGCCAAAACGGCCTACTCTCAATCCATGTGCACGTGGATAAACGGGGCTTCGTTTGGGTGAATCTTGACGGCAACGATGTTCCAGCCACATCATGGGATGAGGATTTCCTGGGTGTCGATACCCAAGAACGGTTGCAGTACTTTACCATGGATGACTACGTGTTCGATCATACCTGGAATATGCCAGGTGAGTACAATTGGAAGACACTGGTCGACAATTACAATGAGGTAAGCTGCCAAAGTACTATGTTGATTCGTGTATACATTGAGTTGAACATGATGTGTATTGCATCAACAGTGTTACCACTGCAATGTTGCACATCCTGGAATCGCGGCCATATCAGACCTGACAACGTACGATGTCATAACAATCGGCAGCCAGATCCAGCACTTTGTGAAGGACAAGCCGGGCTACGATTCGGCGATGAAAGTTGCGCCGACTTTCGTTTTCCCAAATGCCTCAGTAACAATGACGTAAGGTTGGATACCATTTTGAAGAGCTAGTTATCGCTGACGGGCCTGGCAGGACGCACTACTTCTATGTCATGCGCGTAGTGCCAACTTCCGCGACGACCACCTCAATGCAATACGAAGTTTTTCGCCACAAGGACGCTTCGGACGAGGTATTCAAGGAACTTGACGATTTCTTCAAACAGGTCGAAAACGAAGACAAGCATTTATGTAATGAGGCACAGCGGAATCTCAATGCCGGTGTCTACGTGAGTGGGCACTTACAGCCATTTAACGAAAAGGTAAGCTTAATGCAAGCGTCTAACTCTTTATAGCATCAACTGATGCCGGTTGCACAGGGTGTCCTTTACTTCCAAGAACTTGTCAGGCGCGCTTTGACTTATCACCGACAGAAAGAAGCAGCAGAAGGAAGCGAGATATGGCCTACCACGAGCAAGGTAGCGAAATCAGCGTCGTTGGACGATGAGATTTCTTTCTGTGCTAAACTGGAATGTAGAAAGCAAAGTATGCTTAATTGGTAGCAGGATTCGTGGAGAGTTGTCTGCTCTTGTTCCTTCTAATTGACATATTACAATGCAAAGCCGTCCGAATCAACATGCTCTACGTGAATTTTCCTATGAATCCTGACCTCTACGGCAGTTGATGCTTTCCCTCCTCTGTTGTTTGCCATGTACGAATTTGTTCAGCCAGATTGTGTGATCGACTAAAATGAATATGGATCATGTGTACATTTTCCGTCGCCGACGCGATAGTCTTTGTTACGCTTTTGTCCAGACCCTGCCGCTCCACTAGCCGAATACCGACTCGAGCCGCTCTTCGGCCATGACATCCATCCAGTGGATGAACGAGCTTCGGGGTCCTTCTTTGCCCGCCGTCACGACCAAATCCGCTCTCAGCCAAACGGCCTCAACGATGCGGATAGCTCGCAGAATCGGGTCGAGGCCAACGCGCTGGTGGATAAAACCCATCCTATCTTGCACAAATGATCGCCAGTATGACAACATAAAATCTCCACAATGGATGGACAGGATTTCCATCCCAATATTCAGACACTGGCGTTGTGGTTTGTCCTTGGATGTGCTGTCGAAGTTTGGAACTTTCTGTAAAGAGCTGCCAGCGACAAGAAGAGGTAGTACCAACAGCACATTGATTCCCGATGACTTCGGGATGGCAGAGATGAGATTCAGAATGTTAACTGCCAGCACTGCAGTGGCTTCGTCGGTGCTGTCCAGGGCCAGTTGCTGCAGTGAATTTGGAATAAATGTCGCAGAGTGTTGACGTTCATTTTGCAGAAGACCCGGAAATGAGTTGTATAGCTGCAAAAGAACTGTAAAGCGATATATCTCTGCCAAACATTGGAAATGCTGGATAGGTGTGCTCTCGTCACCGGGATCTTCAATACGGTTTCGATTTGGAGGGCGATACTGTAGAACTTGGAGTTCCAATTCGGCGGCATCCACGAGCTGTTTGGAAAAGATTCCCTGCTGCACGGAGGGCGCGGGGAGCGAAGTGGATAGAACTTGTGCTGCTCGAGTTTGGCGCGATAAAGCACCAGCTTGGGCAGCATAGATGAAGATGGTCGTTGATATGCCCGTCCATGGGTTTGGATAGACAACTGGTTCCCTATGCTCTTGATTGCGGAAAGGAAGGAGATAGCTAAGTTTGTCCAGGCCCTCCACTGTTAAGAAGGATGCCATCGTCTCCCAATAGGCCATTGTTCCAAGCAAAAATGAGCTCGAGCGGGTAAGTCTAATATCTGTTGATTCAGAGGACAATCCCTTAAACAACGCGCGGGTGCTACTGAGATACTCCAAGCCGAGCGAGGACGGGTTTTGCCATGAGGATGTCATCCCTAGCAGAATTCTACCCAACACTTCCTCAACCTTTGGCTTTCTTGGAGAGCCACAGTCTTGTTTAAGATATGAGATGGCTTCGTTCCGGTGGTTTAGCGCCACGGGCACCATCTCCTCACGTTTGTGACAAATATGAGAAGCAGCCATCATCATCATAGTGTGATAGATGAGTGAAGATGAAGCCATCATGTCTCCCACGATAGACCGAAATGGATTTCGATGTGAGTCAAAACATGAGTTGATGAGGCAAATATCGGAGAAGTAGTGACTTGAAAGGGTGACGGCCTTGTCATCCACAGTCACTGACATGAGCGGCAAAGTATGCAAGTCAAGGTTGGTGTTTGTCACATCGTAGCTCATATTCCACACATCAGTCATGGTAAACTCGTCCGTGCAATCGAAAAGGTGCAGGTTGCTCCAACTCTCCGTATTGCCGTCTCCTGGTGCGAAGTCGCAACCCAGGACGTCTGTATTTCCATTATGCTCTCGAATGTGTCCGGTTGCTTGATCATCCTCAATGTAGTTGACAAAATCCTCAATATAGTTGACAGAGTGGTCCACAGGAGATGTCGCCTCTGCTCTCCCTGCCGATTCCGACAGCACCTCAGAAACAGTGGGTAGAGAAGAGTGACAGTTGTTGGTCGGTCCGTGCAATAGGAGAGGTTGGTCATTTAGTTCGGTGCGCGTAGTCTGCGATGAAGAACCTAGCGTGTTCACGTAACGCCATTTCATAGGACGTGAGTACCCAGGGCACCTGAAGCCCTTTTTCAGACACGGGCCACATGAAGGGAGCTCTTCATCGCATTTGATGTGCTGTCCAACATTAGATACTATCATTGAGACTGGCTCCAAGAGGCAAGATCTGATACCCGCTCCTTACAGCGTTGACATCCAGCTACCACGGACATTGGTGAGCTCAGATTGTCTGGACGTCATGGGAAATGACTTACTCCGAGACTTGGGCTGCCGTTTTGGAGGCAAAGAATTTGTGGTTGTCGTTTTTGACAACATTGTTCTGGCTGGCTGAAAATGCGAAGGTGAAGAGGGGGCGTTGCCTCCCGGCGGACGAAGATTCGGTGAGTTTAAAATGTCGCACGGGATCTTGCAGTGCGGGGAAGATTATGCGGGCGAAATGCGCGGAATTCGAGCGCTCCCGCCACATCACATCATCTACGTGATTTGGTAAAAGAATCCGGAGTATGCTTATTGAGCGGGTATATTTTGCTACAAACTTGTGAATGTAGGAGTCCTGATGAATACAAAACGGAGCAGGCACATCAATCATAAGGCGAGATTCTCTGAGGGTTTCGGGTTGGCTGGCACCAAGGCAACTACGGCAAGCGCCTCCTGGGCTTTCGTTTAGCCTTGTTGCGATCATTGTGAGATCGCGACTTTCGTGGCGGTTTCGTTAAGTCCCAGTGGATACATCTCCATCCTCATACGATGTGGACATAGTTCGTTTATGACGTCCCCTACATGCCACTTGTCACGGGGATGTATCCTCGGAGAAATCGTTAGGGCGTGAAGAGTGATCAGGAGGTATCTCAGACAGTGATGGCATAGACGGGTAGCGAGGAATATCTGGCAGGAACGTTATGAAATAAGCATGTCGAGGACCGTGAGCTTGAATACGGAGAACTCTGCGACCGAAGATCTCTTGTGTTTCACCTAGGGTCCTCTTGCCTGATAACTGGATCCACCTGAAGATGGTGGAAACTCCCCCTTCACGGTACGGGTTGGACGATCATTGTTGAGACTGCCACTGTCGCTGCCGCGCCGATCGCTATAACGTCTTGCTCTGGTTAGGGGACTCGTCTTGGTACTTCCCGCTAATTGATCGGCTCGACGGGTTGGGATGACCACGGAAACGGCAGGTGATGGCTCTGGCCATCTACGCAAGGGAAGCGGGAAAGCAGGAACAATCTCTCTTGGATTCGACTATGGAGAATCGACAAAGGAACACAAAGGCCTAAATAGGCCGGCAAACACTGGCCCTGGAAACCTCCTGCGGGAAAAACCCGATCGAGGATTTTCCTCCAGAGGGAGACCTCCGGATCTCCATCAGCAGGTAATCGCTCTAGTCGATTGGACTCTGTATTTAGTCGAGGGTGAAGGAAATGGGTGCTTGCTAGAGTGACTTTCGATTGCCTAACCGGACGAGTTCGCTGTCTGCGACGGGAGGATGTAGGCACTTGACTTTCCTTGGCTAGTCTACCACTTTCATTATTATCTAGACTAGTAGTTAATAAGTCTAAGAAAGCTCTATATATCCTTAATATATATTAGTGTTAGCTATTTAAGTATACTTTTAACCTTATCTTATTCTATCCTACGTCTATTAAGACTAATAGTATATCTAAGAAAGCTCGTTCTCTAGATATAGAACTTATATTTCTTAAGTTTAAGTATAACCTTCGCTTCTCTTAACCGTTATAATACCTTCTTATTATACTTAATATATTCCTCCTCGTTCTTAGAGAATATAAGGATATCATTAAGGTATATAATAACGAACTTATATAAGCATCTATTTAATATAGTAAAGATAAAACGTTAAAATAATATTAATACATTAGTGAGTCTAAATAATATAACTTTATATTTAAAGTGCCTAAATTTAGTTCTAAATACTATTTCCTACTTATCTCCTTCCTTAATCCTAAGTTAGTTATATATGTTAGTAATATTATACTTACTAAAGTATTTTACTCCTTAGATAATATCCTAAATTTCGTTAATTAATAGTAATAGGTGCCGGTCTTTAATAATAATATTATTAAGTTATCGGTAGTTAATATATATTTATAGTTCTCCTTCCTTCTTAGGTATAAATAGGATTAGGTGTGAAGGACTGAAGCAGGATTGATTCAATTATACTAAGCCACAAAATATTTATAACAATCTTAAGGAGGGAAGGAGAACTCGCTCCATTTCCTAGGTAGACTGCGGCAACATCCTCAATGTCCATGGATATCCACATATCCTCTCCGCAAATTGCGGATATGGTATGTTACCCAATGTCCTCAATCCTCAATTTTGTGGATATGGTATGCCACCTAATATCCTCTGGATATTTGAGGATATCCAGTGGATATGAAACTGGTCAAACATGCCAAGCCTCGTGACTTTTTTGAGCGTGCATTATTTATGCGGATTCCATTGTATTTTTCAAGTAATCACACTGTAATCTTTAATTTGTAGACATAATGTTATTATTCTCATTCTACATAGACTATCTCAAATCAATCTGAAATCCATCAGGTAACCTTGGTTGCTTCCGAATCCGCCCTGACCGTCCTTGTGTGCCCTGATATATTGGCATTCCTGGAAGCCTATCATCGTCGTTATCAAATACCTTAGATACTCGTTTTTCTGGTCGGTTACATAGTTGTTGCTTATTTTGATCAGTCCTCCCACTATCTGAATCATCCTCGCAGCTTTCTATCCGTTGTGTATCCTTAATGCCTGGCTCTTGATCTTCCTCTTCGTTGTCACTAATTGGCTTAAGGGTTTCAAGCTGGGGCATTGGTTTCCGAGCTTGATCTAATAATGCAGCTTCTCTAGCAGAAAGATGCTCCTTAATAACCTCTATCTCCTTCTGCTTAACCTCAAAGTTAGTGGTAAACTGATAAAGCATCAGTCCACGGATTGTACTTAGTTTTAATTAGCCACGACGATAGTGGTAGATATCGCGAGCGTAATTAAATAATCGCTCAACGCCTGTACTACTAGCTAGGATTGAGAGAATATCGCGTGCTATCCTTATACGAATAGGAAATTCATGCTTATGCTCTTTCTAGAATGCTCGGGGCTTCTATCTCTTAATGCCCAGAGTAAGATACCTTATAATCTCATCATCTTCAGCCTTTAAGAGCTTATCCTATAGCTAGTTCTGAGAAGCATAAGCGGTATTAAGATCATAATAATCATCCTCTAGGGCCTCTCTAGTGGTATCTTACAAGACCACGGTATCTAAATTATAGTGAAGAATCTCTTTATATCGATGAAACTCTCGCTTAAGGACTCTATAATAGTGTTTAACATAGTTAATTTCACCTTACTAGTCTGTTAATACAAAATATCGAAGTTTCTTTAATAGGTAAAGGATTATTATAAGTACATAGATATCACTATATAGTTCGTAATTAGTTATAGTGTAATACTTTAAGAGCTTCGTTTTTATAGTCTAAAGAGCCTAGAGTATACGTTTCTTCTAGATAACTCCTTTATTCTTTAACTTACTCTTAGCTTCATTAAGATAAGAGAAAAGCTTATTATAAATACTATAGATATTATATATAGTAACATCTCTAGTCTTTAATAATATAGTAGTAAAGTTAAAGAAAGGCTTTATAAGAAGAAGAAGATATTTAATCTATCGCTACTCTTCTTAATTAAGTTTAAAGTAGAGATACTAATAATCTATATAATACTAATCATAGAATAGTTATAGCCTTTTAGCACGGTTAAGCATTAAAAATATTAAGTTCTATCGGGTTTAGACATCCTGAATAGGGATCAAACGAGGCTCTTTAGTTTATAGAGCTATAAACGCCTCCTAACGTTATAGGCTTATATTAATAAAGACCGCAAGACCTCGGATCTTAAACGTTCTTATTAGAACGGTCTTAAAAGACTTAGGAGGATAAGAAACTTACCTTCTTTAACGTATCCGTAATTTATCTAGTTAAGCTAGGTCGTTTTGCCTAAAATAAATAGGTTTATTTATTAGACCACTCTAGCTCAATCTCTTTATTAGGTAGTGTCGCTTTTAGCTTCCTAAGAAGCTTATTTAAGCTTAACTAGATAATATACGTAATACATAGAACTCGTAAGATCAAGGTATCTGATTAGCTCTATAGCTAGATAGCCTCTTAGATATTCATTATTAAGGTGTTATTATTCGTTATATTATCTATAGTCACGGATAATACGCGGTCAGTGATCCCGTGATTAGCTAGAAGCTAAATCACTGTTTTACTTAGATTCTCACCGGTATATAATCTATAAAGATACTTAAATCTAAGAAGAACTTTATAGTAATTCTAATCATGATTAAGGAAGTAACCTATAATAGCCATAAATACTTAGTGGAATAGTGATATCTAGTAATTAAGCGCTATTAAAAGGCGACTCCTATCTAGAAGACTTCTAAGAATCTTCTTCTAGTTACTTTTAACTATAGAGTCAAGATAACGTCGCATACTTCGCGTAGATAGAATATTAACCTTATCTAGGGCTTACTAAATAACCTCTACTAGGTCCTAGAACTAGGGATACTTAATGATTCGGAAGGGTAGGTAAGCGGTAGAGATAAAGTCTAGTATTACTTTTACTAGACGCTCCTAGGAGAAGGATAGGCCTTTTAGGGGAGTTAGCTATAAGATAGAATATAATAGTTAGTAAGAGAGATATTAAGAGTCTAGGTTATAGAGTAACATACTATCTATTTTAGTAGCTAATTAACCCTCTAGGTTAGTTTCTGAGTATATAAGCCTGCCTTAATATATGCATTCATTAGAGATGACCTAGCACGGTGATATCTTAGATGAATAAGGGTATAGAGATATATTATACACATAACCTTTAGCTTATTAGTCTTCTCATGTGCAACCTAATTAAAGTTATCCTAGATATCAGATATCTTTTTTCCGTCCTAACGGATAGAGTCTTATATATTAGGCTTTAATCTAAACTCTGTAGTTAGCCACTACCTTATAAAGCTCTTCCGGGATTTATCTATCTCGCTACTAGGCCTACTAGAATATAGAATCTAGTATTACTAAAGACAGGGGCTAACTCGAGGAAGCGACAGAGGCGTAGTTAGAGATGAAAATTACGATATAGATATTAATGTAGTTTAGTTACTAATAAGGTTAGAGATATTATCTAAATGAAGTAGATCAGGATTCAGACCTAGATCTAAATCAGCGTAGAAGGAGTACTAGGACTAAGAAGCCTATAAGTAAGATATATTATACCTAATTAGAGGTTACCCAGAAACAGGCTTTAAGAGAAAGAGAGAGGAAAACGTACACATCGGACTAGCTAAGAATATCAGGGGTATAGTAATAAGGCATAACTCACGGGTGCGTTTGCGATATATCTCTTAACTTTTAATAGTAGTGATGATTAGTTATTACTAATGACTAGGGCGGATATTTAAGGATAATTAAGGATAAGTTGCGGACATCCGCATATATATCCACGGATATCCTTAATTATCCTTAGACATTGATTTTCAGAGAAAATGAAATCGCTAAGTCCATAAAATCAGAACTTCCGACCGGAGTTTCTTCATACCGTTATAAGAAGTATATTTCAGAAAGTTAACATAATATAAAGGTAGGCTCAGACCATTTATTTCACGTCAGATTTACTAGATTTAACTAAGGAATGGCGATTTGAATCGTATATACTCGGTTTAACTAAAATATCTTGTACTGCTGCTTAGAATAAATATATATTTCTATTGTAAAGTACTATAGAACGACAAAACTCACCCATGTCCTCTTATACATGTGGGAAAATAAGATCGATGCAACAAGCAATAATAAAGGCGATATATGTTGCTTAATACAAGACATTCCTTAATATTTCATTGAGGAATATGATAAATAAGGTCTTTAGTATGGTCAGGACCGAACATGTGTATCTTTTCTTCTGAAAAATAAATTAGTAAGCTGCATAAGTGGCACATGACTACCTCTAAGTAGATAATCAAGCGATATTTATGCTCGTGCGGATATCCTCAAAATATCCTCATATCCTCGCGGATATCCGTGGATATCCTCATTGAGGATATGGTATTGAAGTAATATCCATTATCCTCAATTTGTGGATATGGTATATGACCCAATATCCAATGGAGAGGATATGCCGCAGTCTATTCCTAGGTGAAAAGGGAGCGAAATAGCGGTGTCTCTACCCCGCGCTGCTCTTCTGCCTGATCGTCTGTGCCTAATGCACGTAAGGCTATGACGCATAGTTTATCGCCGGGCCCTAGCCCGTTATAGTACCCCCCTCCTTACCCCAACAGTAGTTATTATGATATCCCTATCACCGTTAACTATAGGGCTACTCGTGCCTAGGACGGGGCTAAAACGCTCCTTATACTTCTTAAGAGCCTTATAATCACGCACGGAATCTAGCGGGTCCTATATAGTCTCTGTCGAACTCGAGATAGTGGTCATAAGTTCGCTTCGTGCACCAAAGTGTATTGCACGGTGTGGTGTAGTGTGCACCGAAGTATAGTGCACATAATAGTGTAGTGTACAACCTTACGATAGGGTTGTAGGGGTCGTGCAGTCTAATAGAAGACCCACGATTGTGGAAGAGAAACACTAATTAGGAGTGTAGATCAAAAGGAATGTTAAACTTGTTCAATTTAGCTATAGGAAAAACGCAGTATTTATAACTTTGGGTATATGGTAGAATGTGTTACGAGGTTGACGATGAGGAGGTTTGGAGGTATCCAATTGCGGAAGGCGGTGTGCGTTGACAGAATGTTTGCAGGTTTCCCCCAGGAAAACAAAGGGCATCACCATATAATGCCGAGGAGATTCTGGAGGAAGCTTTCTTCTTCTTCTTTTCCCTAGCTTTAGTTGCTGAGTTAAATGATACAGCAACCTTTATGGATTCGCTCTTGATCTTTGTAACAGAATGTCACAGAAAAATGATTAACAGAAACATGAATAAACTTAGGGGCATACGAGAGTGTTAGGAAACTCGTTGCTTTTTCCATCCGATGAATAGTTGAGATGCATCATCGTTGATTTAGCTAATTAGTGTATTAATAGTGCATTCGTGGCCGAGGTGGTTTCCTGCGGGGAAGTAGGTCCGGAGTGTGTTATTCCGACCAACCATAATGTTTATGCATACCCGACAGGCCATGCATATATGTTAACACACCCCCTCCGCTCTCGATGTGTGTGCAGAAATGAGATCAAAGTGAGAGCTGAATGAGATGAAAAAGAAGGGATAAAAAGATGATCCTTCTAAATGGTCGGTAGGATTTCTATGCCTAGTTATTGAATGAAGATGATATGGTATTCGGCAGGTAAGCGCTTCGTTAGGCCGTCAGTAATCATTTCGGCTGATTTAACCTATTTAATTTGTAGCCGTTTTGCTTGCACTTCCTGCCGAATCTAAAGTTGATAGATATCGATATAACGAAGCTTAGTTTAGAATAAGGATTTCTCGCGTGTGAGTAAATCGACTATCTGCTTATTATTATATTGAATTATGTCTGTCTTAGTGTCGAATTGAATAAATGTGAATAGGCGTCTAATCTAGTAGAGTTATTTAGCTACGTGTGAGATTGCTAATAGCTTAGCTTCGGTGGTTAATGTAGTGATAGTCTTCTGCTTATATGATTTCTATTTAATTAGGCCACTGAATAGACAGAATGTAAAGGGCTGTAATGCAGGACAGGGGGCCTGTCAACTAGGTAAGGAGAAGAAGATGTGCACCAAATAGTAGTATTAGAATAAGACTGAATCTTGGAGATCTCTAAGTCAGAATCTCCTGCGATTAAATACAGAGTAGCTCGCTAAGACTTTAAATCAGAAAAGGCCACGGCACTAATCTCATTGCGTGTGAAAAGGTAAAGCCCTAAGGTCTTGCAGGGATCCCTATACATATAGAGTGCGCTCTATGATACGCGCTATACGTCGTATAATAGGGAGGGCGCGGGCTTTAGAGCCTAAGGCATCCCTATAGCCTTATGGGTCCCTATGATAATTACTTCCCCTTTTTATAGTGGTTATCCTCGACTATATAAGATATAGGAGATAATATAGATAGGATACTAGTCTAGGGTAACTTAGGAAACTCTATACGAAGCTACGTGATATACTTATTAATTATATAACAGAGTTCCTAGTAGAGCCCTATCTAGTAGTCTCGTGGGGCGTAGAGAGAGAGAGAAGAAGAAGAAAGGAAATAAAGAAGAAGATATAAATAGTCAGCGGGGATCTAATAGCGAATTACCGGATTTAGAAAAAGGTGATAAAGGAGAAGATAGAGAAGAGAGAAATATAGCGATTAGATACCCTTCGTGCGAGGGTTTTAAAAGAAAGGGTGCTTATAGCGTTAGTAGTTTATTTAGGGGTAAAAGGATTTTAAATATAGATCTTACGAGAATCTAGTTATAGGTAAAGTAAGATTAGGTAGTGAAAGGGCTATAATAGAGGTTCGTTTATTTCGCGATAATAAAGTAGCCTCCTAAACGGTAGTAAAAACCTAGTAAGGAAGCGCTAATAGTATTATAGGGGACTCTTATAAGGATAAGAACCCTATAGGATCTACCCTAAATTACTCTTACTTAGTTATTATTCTTAATAAAATAAGGTTTTTAGGATACCTTCTCGAAATACTTATTATTATATTACTACTAAGGGTATTAGTCTTACTCCGCTAGTAGTGTCTTTCTTAATTAGTTAACCTTTATTCCTATAGTATATAAAGTACTTTAGTAAGGCTAAGGCGAATTATAATAGGCTTATAGCTAGAACGGTTTTCTAGGTAGACTATAAGTTTAATCGACTAAGCTCGATTTTATACTATATATATAATATAGGCTATAACGTTTATAAGATAGTAAGTATAGTATCTAGAGGAGGAGTAGGGGTATCGCTAATAATTTATATAGGCTCTAATAAGGATAATTTAGGAGGCCTTAGCCTTATTACGGCTATTAGAATTATATAAGGAGATTAATATAAGTACCTTAATAATTATATTACCTCTAAGACCTATATATATACTACCCTACCTTACTAGAATAAGTCCTAAGGTTAGGATTAAGAGCGAGGACCTTATAGCGACCTTTATAGGTATCTTAAAAGCCTATAAGTTAGAGAACTTATTAGAGGGTACTAAAT
>JAMAGZ010000256.1:0-19157 GCA_023626575.1 Penicillium sp. PF1803
TACTATGATGGCCGCCCTCCTGGCCTACTATAGACCGGGCCTACCATAAGGGTTACCCTCCTGGCCTACTAAGGACCCGGCCTACTAAGGACCTGGCCTACTATAGACCCGGCCTGCTAAGGACCCGGCCTGCTGAGGATACAGCCTAATAAGGACCCGGCCTACCATAAGGGGCGCCCTCCCGGCCTACTAAGGACGTAGCCTACTAAGGACCTAGCCTACCATAACGGCCCCCCTCCCGGTCTACTAATGGCCCAGCGGCCTACTAAGCACCCGGCCTACTAAGGGCCCGGCTTACCCTGAGGGGCGCCCTCCCGGCCTGCTAGGGTCCCGGCCTACTAAGGACCCGGCCTACTAAGGACCCGGCCTACTAAGGACGCAGCCTACTAAGGACCTGGCCTACTATAGACCCTGCCTGCTAAGGACCCGGCCTACTGAGTATACAGCCCAATAAGGACCCGGCCTACCATAAGGGGCGCCCTCCCGGCCTACTAAGGACCCGGCCTACTAAGGACGCAGCCTACTAAGGACCTGGCCTACCATGACGGCCCCCCTCCCGGTCTACTAATGGCCCAGCGGCCTACTAAGCACCCAGCCTACTAAGGACCCGGCCTATAAGGGACCCGGCCTACCCTGAGGGGCGCCCTCCCGGCCTGCTAGGGTCCCGGCCTACTAAGGACCTAGCCTACTAAGGACCCGGCCTACTAAGGAGCCGGCCTACTAAGGAGCCGGTCTACTATGAAAAGTGGTTCTTTAGTAATCGTAGGATTTAGTATTTCATCCTTAGTAGAGTTAATTATATATAGTGAGGATATATATGCCAAGTGTTACGCGTAGCCGACCGGTCACTGTGAGTTAGAACGTCCACGGGTTATACTTGCCTAGTTCCAACTGCAGATTCCAAGAGTATCTCTCAATCGTACCGTTGCTTCGCAAAGCCTTACTGCGGGATCAGATCCTGTTGAGTGTCTTACAGAACGTGCCAGAAGTGCGCGCCAAGTAAGTCAATCACAAAGTGTTACCACTAAGTGAATCCCCTACTTGTAGGTTGTGTTGTCTTAAAGGTGAACTGTGAAGTGCAAAGTACTGCTAGTAGTAACTAAGTAATAATGTGCAATTGATCGCGAAGAACTAAATACATAATGCTGAAATGAGTGTCCTTATATATCTAGTCCTTCCTAGGGTAGATAGTCCTGATAGGAGTAGATGCTACCCCTAAGAGTATATCGACTCCCTAGAGTATATCCTACCCCTATAGGTAGATCTACTCCCTTAGATATCACGTGGGTTTTTACCCGGCTCTTGCATTTACGGTGTAAACTTAGTGTAGGGAAAAGGATAGCCGTTTCCCGCGTCGCGCTAACCGTCTTATCGTATAATAGAGTATTCGTTATAACGGTTAGTCGTAGGCTATTTCCGGCTCCTACTCCTAAGTGTCTACCTTAGGGCCCCCCGGGGTATACCTAAGTATACCGAAACGCACGTGATAACGCTAATCCTTAGCGTCCGCGGAATGATTAGTTCACGGTTACTCCTTAAATAGCTACGGCCCCCGCGCCTCTTAAGGTCCGTAATATCATCCCCTCTTTCCCTATCCTTTATCCTTAAAGGATTTAAACGTTACTCTCCCCCCTTAAGTAAGTGCATATTTTTCCTTCTTTTTCTAATTTCCGCTTCTTCCTAGTTAGCTATATACCCGTTACACTATACCTATTAATAACTAAACTCGTAAACAGAATAGATTAAAGTAATATAACACGATTCTTTAAAAAGGTTCCCTTATCGAGTTTCCCTATGATTTTTACTTATCTTACGGCGCTAATTATATTATAGCACCGCGAAGTCGTAACTATACTAAATACACTCATCGCGATCGTAAATACGAGCGTAAGCTATATTCCGAATCTAAGTAGGACACTATTCTTCGTAACGAGAAGAAGATTACTAAAGAACTAGCTATAGCTAAAAAGTAGTAAATAGATTTAATAATAAAAATAATTCGTTTACGTAAATAATAAAAGTTCTTAAGTGATCGGAGTAGTTATATATTAAATCACGACTTAGATATAATAGCTTAGTTAGATAAGGAGGATCCCCCTACTATAGAGGATCTTACGGAGCTAGATCGTCTCGCCGATACTAAGGATACTCGCGCTCTTACCGCGACATTAGAGAATCCTACTCTAACCTAGATATTTAAGATAAACCTAATATCGCTATCTTTCTAAGGCGGCCTAGACTTCTCCGTGGGCGGCGCTAGTGGAACTACTATATTAGCTAGTAATAGCCTATTAGGTTCTCGATAGGTTCCTATATATTTTCTAAGGTATCGTATCCTTTCTATTTCACTAAGTAGTGAGGTTTTCCGCTAATCTTATTTATATCTAGGATTTTTTTAACTTCGTATTCGTTTTCTATTTCCTCCTCTATTTCTATATTAGTAGCGATTTTAGCGTTCTTAGGTACTTTCTCTAGTAATAAGATATAAAATATTATATAAATGCGTCGTATGCTATTAGGTAGCTTTAGATAATAATTAAGCGGTCTTATTTTTTCTATAATTTTAAATAGTCCTAATTTAAGGTGATTAAGTTTTACGCTAGGTCATCTAGTGCGAATATTACGTCGTAAAAGGTAGACTTTCTCCCCCCTTTAAAAGTCTAGCGCCTCCTAGCGCGATTAGTCGTAATAGAACTTTATGCGTATATTCAGAAACTCGATATCCCGTGATAACTATAGGTATAGCTATTTTAAACTAGTCGCTAGTAGTTAAGATGATTCTACGAGTAGTTACTTTCTGATTAGTTCTCTAATGATTATAGGATTTAGCCTATAATTTACGATAAATAGTGTTTCTCTTATCGTTACGTATATCGTATTATTATATACGAACTATACTATTAGTAATAATCTGGTCTAGTCGTCCTACTAGAAGTTTATATAGTATCGAAGATACTATTCTAAGGTCTAATTAACCCGTTTAGTCTATCTATTAGTTTACGGGTAATACGCGGTAGAGAGTCTATGCTTAATACCGAGTTAATCCGCTAGTGATTACTATATATTAGATATAAATAGTTTATCTCTATCTAAGGTAATCTTACTCGGTGTTCTATAATTAGTAAATATATATCTAAGTAAAAGGTTAGCTATCTATCGTGCATTAAATAGTTTCCGTTATCAGTATTATATATATATATTTAGTTAGTTAGTTAATAACTACTATAATTATGTCGTTACCCTCTAAAATAGGTAGTTTCGTGATAAAATCTATAGTGATCTATTCCTATAGTTATTTTAGTACTTCCGCTAATTCTATTTCTCCGTATACTATATATCATAATAACTTATTTCGTTAGCATAAATCGTATTACTAAATATAGTTTTTAACTTTTCTATGTAGTGCTAGGATATAGTAATTTCGTATGATCTTTTTAATAGTTTTCTTAACGCTAAGGTGTCCTTATATAGTTTCGTCGTGGTGTAATTAGATAATCTCGTTTTAAAGGTTCCTAGGAATATACACTAGGCTATAAATAAGGACTAGACCGTCTTTTATTAGGGCTATATTATTACCTAGGACTTTCTAAAGTAACTTATCTATTTAAGTACTTTCTCGAATTTTCTCGAGCTATTCGTCGTTCTATAATTCGCTAGTTACTACGAGAACTTAGTGATTATAAATAATATACCCTTCGCTATCTATAGCTAGGATAGCGGGTACTACCTCCTTAGTTCCGAGTTCGTAGTCTAGTTATTAACTTAGCGCGTTTACTACTACGTTCTTAGTCCCCTTATAGTGCATAATCTTAAAGTTATATTAGGCTAATGTTTCCGCCTATCTAGCTTATAGTTATATAAGTTTCTTAGTTATCATAAAATAGGTAAGGTTATAGTGATCCGTCCTAACGATTATAGTATACTTAGCTCCTTCTAAGTACGCTCTCTATATTTAAAATACTAATACTATAGCTAATAGTTCCTTATCGTGGATATCGTAATTTAATTCCGCTAATATTATCTTATAAGACTAGAAAGCGATAGGTCTAAGCTTATCGTCTTATCCTAGTTATATAAGTTATACCCTAAGCGTAAAATCCGATACATCGGTTTCTATAATAATTAGTGCGTCGTAATTAAAGATTACTAAGATTACCTCCCCTACCTTTTTATTATATATCTCCTTAAGCGTAATAAACAATTTCTCTGCCTCGTTATCCTAGTAAAATAGTACTCCCTTCTTAGTGAATCGGTATAGTCCTACTATATACTAGCTATATTTCGGCACTAACTTCCGATAGTAGTTAGCGAGTCCGAGGAAGCTTTATACGTCTTTAATATATATTAGTGTTAGCTATTTAAGAATACTCTTAACCTTATCTTACTCTATCCTAAGCCTATCTAGACTAATAGTATATCCGAGAAAACTAGTGTATTAGATATAGAATTCATACTTCTTAAGTTTAAGCGTGACTTTTACTTCCCTTAACCGTTATAACACTAACTTATTATATTTAATATATTCGGCCTCTATTTTCGAAAACACGAGAATATCATCGAGATATATAATAACGAATTTATCAAGGTATCTACTTAGTACGTAGAAGATAAATCGTTAGAATAATATAGGTATATTAGTAAGTCTAAATAGTATAACCTTATACTCGAAGTATCCGAATTTAGTCCTAAATACCGTTTTCTATTCGTCTCCCCCCTTAATTCGGAGTTAGTTATATACGTTAGTGATATCGTATTTACTAAAGTATTTTGCTCCTTAGATAATATCTTAGATTTCGTTAATTAACGGTAATAGATACCGGTCCTTAATAGTAATATTATTAAGTTATCGGTAATTAACGTATATTCTAAGTTCTCCTCCTTTCTTAGGTATAAATAGGATTAGGTATCCTACTAATAATTTTAAATATTAAATATTCCCCTTTTTAAGGTTTTCCTTAATATATTCTTCTAGTGTCGCTAACTCCTTTTACGATAGTAGGTAAATCAGCATAAACTTCAGTTCCTCGCTATCCTTAATCTTAATCTTATAGTTAAATAGACTATACTCTAGTAGCTTATTATCCGGTAATAGCGTAAATATATCCTAGAATTCTACGTATTCTTTAGGAATTTAGTGTTCTTCTTCTAGCGCTCCTATAGCGTAAAGGGATATTTCTCTATCGCTAATAAGGACGTATTCTTTTAGTTCCTCGTCTATTATATCTAACCGTTATTCCTTTATTACGATATCCCTAATATCAGTTATCTTCTTATTAGGCCTACCTCCTAGCCGAAAACTCCTCTTAAGTTCGCCTTCGTAAGGGTTCTTATAAGTACCTACGTCCCCTTCGCTAGGTCTCTTTAGCGCTAGTTATTCCTTACTTCCGGTCTATATCTCGCTAGTCTATCGATAGTCGTACCTATCGAAAAGTATATATCCTTACTACTAATTAATAGCTAAGTTATACTTCCTTAGCTAGGGTACTCTAAGTACCACGTCGTATTCTCTAAGACTCGTAATATCGAAGTTAATTATTTTAAAGTAGTCTCTAATAATTATTAGTAAAGGTCCGCTCTCGTGCGTGATCCCTAGTCCTAGACTCTCCTTATTAAGTCTAATAATAGGTATAGGCTATAGCTTCTCCACGCCTTAGATCTTATACTAGTGTTTATACCGTAGGCTTATAAAGTTCCCTACTACTCCTAAGTTAAGTATTACTTTAGTTAGTCGAAACGTAATATTAGTAGTGACTTTTATATACGTACCCTATATAGTAGCTACGAGATATTATTATCTAGTGTTTATCCTCTAGTTTCCGAACTAGAGTCCTATATATTCTAGTCTCTAGTTAGGTCTCTTTTCCTAACGTAGCGGCTTTAGTTCTAGGCTCCTTTTAACTTTTCCTATTACGTGCGTTATATAGCTATCGTCGTAATAAGCTAATATAGTTCTAAGATCGTGCTTTAGGTATCGTGCGTATCCTTAGTATACGCACCTTAGGCTATTACACGGATATTTACTTTCTATATCGTTAAGTGTTAATGCTTTAATAAGTAGTTCTTATAGTGCTCTAACTCGATCTAGGGTACTACCGGGTTATAGGTATCTATATATCCTATCGAGCTACTTATTAACCCGAAGTAACTAGTTAGCTTTAGCTTCGTTATTTTATTATAGTATATCTTATAGCTCGCTCCTCACGTCGTTAAGGGTGCTTATAGTCTACTTATATAATTATCGAATTTATTCTAGGTCTTCGTCTAGACTAAACGTCTACTAGAATATTACGAATCGCTTATCTTCGATCGCGTATCGTGGGGGTTTCTCTTAAGGCTATTTAATAGTATCCGCTCCTAGGAGTTAAGGTAGAGTTTCTAGGATCTCTAGGGTTCCTAGCGTCTTAATTAGTGTCTTTAGGATCCCTATCCTAAGGGACCTAGGGCTTTGGGCCTTAAAGCTCAGCGGTGTGGAGGCCTTATGTATGGGCAGAATTAGGACCCACCACCCCTAAAGCCCTCAGTTTTCCTACCCTAAAAGCCCTCGATTTCCCTCGTACGATCGACTTCAAAATTTCAAATGTTCTAAGTTCATATACAGTCTATCCCTAGTTTGACTTTTAGAATATATAGTCTACTATAGTAGTCGTACGGTTTAACCCTAAATTGCAAAAACTCTAAATATTTTTTGATAGGGTGCGACCGGAAGGGCCTACCTTTCTTATTTAGACCTACACTTAATTTTTGACCCTTAGCTATTATTTCGTACAACCCCTAAATACATAATTATCCCCTTTCTATTATCTCCTAACACTTTCTAGTTATTACTAAATTTTGGATTTTAATATAGAGACTAGTATTCCCTCCCTTACTCAAGAGCTATTTACTCCTCTACCCTCTCTTCCTATTCTAATCTGCTACCACTACTGATTAGCCGTACGAGTTAGCTAGGTAAGGGCTTATCTAAGCGCTTCTCCTTATTCTCTTTCCTATCGTACGGCTATATAGATCTAAGAATACATTCCTACTCTTTAGCCCTAGCTCTTACCTACCTTTAATTTTAACCTTATCCCCTATTAGCCACCTCCTTTTAAATATCTTCCTATTTACTAGGATAGAATCTAATATTACTAGACCTCTTCCTATTACTATATTTATCGTACGAAGAAGGGTATTAAACAACACTAGCGAACCTATCATTAATAGCACGCGTACTCCTCTTCTTAATTATCTAATCATAACTCCTCTCTACCTATACCTTAAGACGAGTTACGCTAGTATACTTATACTATTACCTACTAACGTCTCTATCGCTAAGGGCCTAACTCTCACTACTTTACTATTTAAGACCCTGTACTATCATAATCAGCAGAGCCTAAGCGAATATCCTCTACTATCGATAATCTCTTTAACTAGCTCGAAGAGCAACACTAATAGGTCTTTTAACCTTCTAATCGTATAGTAGAGATAGTAGAGCTAAACGAGGCTATACTATAGCTCCGTCGTACGTAGTAGTCTTAATATCTAGTAGGCTAGCACCTATAGACCCTCCTCTCCTTAGTCGAGCCACCGGAGGAGGACCCCCTAGATCTATTTTAGGTAATCCACTAAGCGATAGCTACTATAGCTCGTATAGCGTAGTAGATTACTAAATAGTGTGGCTACCTTATCTAGATCGAGATTATATAAACCGAGATAGATTAGGCCCCTTACACCCCGCTCTAAGCGTATATAGACCTAGAAACTATTACTCGCTATATCGCACCGTAGTAATAGATTATCTACTTCTTCGCCCGTATATAGTACCTAGGAGAGCCCTCCTATCCTATATACCCTTACTACCGGTTTAACCACCGCTAACGAAAGGCATAGTAGACTCTCTAGTCCCTAGCGGCCCGATCCCGATCCCTAGATCCGTATAAGAGTGACGATAGTTATACGAGCCCTACTAGTTCTATTAGATCCTCCCCCTTCCACTTCTAGCCGATTAAGAAAGCCTACCTACACTTTTATCTAGAGCTACTAAACTAGCGGATTAAGGCGGATAAATACGAATATACCCTAGTCTACGCGCTTATAGTACTTAGCCGATCTCGTATAGGCTAGTATACCCTAGACTCCTTCTCCCTAATCCTCTCTTAAATTATTAAGCTCGCTCGCTTTATAGTCCTAGGCCGGGCCCTTTAGCTTAACCCCCACGCAGAGTAGATCGTATAGTACTTTAGTAGAGATCGTAATAGTAACTATGATTTCGATCTAGTTAGCCCGCTCGATAATCCTAAGTATTACCTTTTATATAAGGATAAAGGATATAAGAGTCCTTCCTCGCCGATTATACCCTCCTCCCCTAACTCCTTATCTCCTACTCCTCTTCCGTTTAGCTAGTATCTCCGTAGCTATATAAGCAGAAACTTCTAGGAATAGGTCTATCTAATTATAAAGAGCTTTATAGTCCGTGGCACTAATTCCCTATTCTAATAGATCTTAGACCTTCGTATATATAGCATTAAAGTGAACTTTAGCACTACGTAGCTAGGCTATATTAGCTAGGTTAGCTAGGATCGGATTCTCTATTAGTAGCTTAGCTTCACGACTAGTGATCTTCGGGGCTAGATCTATAGCCTCGTCTAGACTACCTAAGATATACTCTTATCCGATCTTCTCCTACTTACCTCCGCCGCTAACGCTCCTCTAGTGCCCTAGGTAACCCTAGTAGACGATCTATCCGAGGCTAAGGCTAGGTAGAGCTTCCTATAAGACTCTCGTACGAGGTAGCTAGTTCACGATAATCACTAGCTAGTAAGCTGACTCCGATCTAATCCTCTCCTTTAGTAGCGGTTCCTCGATACTAATCACACCCGCTTCTATACAACTATTATTAAGCGATATTTAGCTTAGGTTAGCCTCTTCCGTAAGAAGCTAGCTATTCTTATCTACCTATATAGCGGCTAGCCTACCTATAGCCCTAAAATTCTCTCTATACGATACCGTAATATAGCTAATAACTATCAGAATATCTTTATCGAGGATAGCTAGGTCGTGATTATAACTCACTACTATAAAGGCTTTCACATAAGTAACGACCCTAAGATTATCTACCGCTATCTCCCTTAAGCGGTTAGCACCCTACTCGTACGGTATCTCTAGTTAGTACTACTATTAGTAGAGCGCTTCGATGCCTTAATAAGCCTAGTCGACGATTAACTAACTACTACTCGTACGGCACTACTCTAGGGACCCGATCCGCTTAGTTAGCGGGCGTGGACTCCTAATCGCCTCCGGGAGGCGCTATAACGTGAGTCTCGCCTTAGCCTCTATAGCTAGGCCATTAATCTTACTGCCTAGCGTTATATTACTATTATAATCAGCCGCCGCTTTCTTCGTACGAGTAGTGCCTTTCCCCGGAATGCTCTCGATAAAGCGGAATCAGATAATATATTCGACGAGGAGGTAGATCTTAAGGTAAGCTACTAGGATCTCTAGGCTAGCCACTCCGCCTATATAGCCGGCTTCGCCTACGCCCGTTAGCTCTACGAGGCTCCCGGTTCTCTAGCCTTTCGTCGTACGATATTCCGCTATATTAGCTAGGACTAGCACTACTTCCTTAGCTTCCCTAGCGATAACACCCTTCCTATACGAGCTAATAAGAAGCGGAAGTATACTCCCTAGGAGGACGAGCAGTAGGAGAATTAGGTCGCCCGCCGCTATAAGCTAGCGAACTACGATCTATAAGAAGCCCTATAACACTTTCTTAGTGATCCCTCCGTACGATTCCGGGGGAAGTAGTTAGAAATCCTCTAGGCTATTCAGCACGGATTTAGTCTAATCGTGGCTATACTACCTACCGGGGGTAGTAAGAGCCTTCTTTTCTAGCTTCTAGCGTAGATCTCTAAGGGCCTTATAATCATAGTAGTTCCCCTTATAGCCCTCCGCTAAGAGTTCTAGGAGCGTTATACGCGCCTTAGTATTAGTAGCACTTAATAAGAGAGCTATCACCTACCGGACGAAGCCTCGATCGTCCTAGTTACTCTAGAATTAGCCGTTACTAGCGAGTTTCGTACGTTCCTAAACCGGTAGGTTACCCTACGCCGGCTCGATCGGATTATAATCGATAAATACCACCTAGTTCTCTATACGAGCTAGACCTTTCGTGCGGAGCTTACTTAGCTTAGCCGCCTCTAGTATATAAATATCTAAACCGTCTTCCTAACGGCTACCCTACCCCTAAGCCTCTATAATTTATTCTAGTAGCGCCTCTAGTGTATATACGCTGATACCTTCTTCTGCCACGATCGTATAACCCGTTATAATATTACCTATCAGTCCTTCCGTCCGGTGATTAACCGTGCGTATCACAGCTATAAGTAATAGATCTAGGATCCCTAGATTATCCGGTTTATCTAGGCATATCGGCGCTATACGAAACTAGGCCGTATTCTCGTCTATACCTCGATCGTACGATATATAACTCTTCTTACCTCCCTACTAGGCTACAAGGCCTTTTATTCTAAGATTATAGATTAAGGTAGGGGTCCTCGTTAGTAGGTTAATCAGGCCGGGATCCTTACCCGTTTCCGTTATACGAAGAACGTGATTCTAGTAGCGACTAGTACCCTAGGTATAGGGATAGATATCCCTAACATTCGTATAGTGATCTATATCGGCTAGCCGTATAGCCTTCTTAACTACGTATAGGAGACTAGCCGTGCCGGTCAGGACGGCTAACTAAGTAAGGCTATCCTAATCTAACCTCGTACGATAAGCTAACCACTAGCCTAGGTCTATCTAGAGAAGGCCCCTATAGATAAGGCTAAGATTATCCACTAGTGGCTAACCACGGCGTAACCCCCTTATCGCCGTGTCCTACTAGATCGTTATCTAGATAGCCAGGAGCAGACGTCGTGCTAGGACTCTATAGTGCCGGAGGAGACCTTAGAGATCCCCTATAAGGTTTACTCCCCTAGCAGATCGTATAAGCACGCTTCCCCTCTACCGGCCTCCTCTCCTTCTTCACTATCACCACTATTAGTAGTCTAATCTTAATTAACGCTCCTATAGCTAGCAGAGGATACTACTAACCTACCTTCGTACGATATATATACCTATCCTAATAAGGATACCTCCTCCGTGGTATCCGCCCCTCTACTACCTATAATATAGCGTCGACTAGAAGCGTCTAGAGTGCCTAGTGCCCTACTAGTTAATACGTAGCCTACCCTTATAGATCGATCTTTAGCGTACGACGTAGGCGCTAATATCGATAATAAGATCGAGGAGAGCTACTCACTAGTCTACGTTCGCTCTAGCACACCGCCGTACGCCCGCTAACTATTATAGGGTTAGGCTACTCTACACTAGCTATCCCCTATCTTATTATTACCTATATTAGAGTCGCCCTCTACTTCTCCGTCTTATATAGTCTTAGTGACTACGCAGTACGCTATATAGTAGTAGGATATTACTTATATAAGCCTACTCTCCTATGTCTACTAGGACCGGTAGTCATATATAGCTAATAAGGAGGACCTCCGGTAAGAGATTTTACGGTAGAACTAGCGATACTAGATATATATAGTTAATTAGTGCCCGGACGAGCACGAGCTAATTCATTACATAAGTCCCTATAGCGCTAAGGCATAGGCCTAGTATTAATCCTAGCGAGGGTATATCCGTTTCGCGCCCTTCTCCTATTACTTTAAGTGTGCGCTTCCTAAAACCCTTTATAACTCGCGGTAGAGTAAACAGGCCTATTTATACCCGTATATCCTTCTTCTAATAATAGCAATAATACTTTTTAGGTAGGCTCGTACGATAGAGGTCCGTTAGTAGATCCGGGAGATCTAGTAGGCGTAGTATCGTTAACTCGATCTACCGCCTAAAGATAATTATTAGCTTATGTAGTATCTCTCTTAGATAGCAGATACTACTCTTAAACAGAGCCGGTTTTATAAGGGGTTTCTCTATCTACGGCGGTAGTTCTAGTAGTATCAGCTCTAATTTAATATCATAGTTATATAATGATTTATTTTTTATGCTCGTACGTAACTTAAACTTTGTGTACTATCCATAATTTTAGGGATACGCCACCTTTCATTCATCTAATATATTTTATCAACTTCCCACTCGTACGAGTCACTCAGTTAAAGAATTCATGTTCTATCTATAATTTTAGGGATACGCCACCTTTTATTTATCGAATCTAATTTATTAAGTTCCTTACTCGTACGAGTTACTTAGTTAAAGAATTTATGTTCTATCCATAATTTTAGGGATACGCCACCTTTTATATCAAAGAATTTATGTTCTATCTATAATTTTAGGGATACGCCACCTTTCATTTATCGAATCTAATTCATTAAGTTCCTCACTCGTACGAGTTACTTAGTCAAAGAATTTAGGTTCTATCTATAATTTTAGGGTTACGCCACCTTTTATTTATCGAATCTATTTTATTAAGTTCCTCACTCGTACGAGTCACTTAGTTAAAGAATTAGTGCACTATCTATAAATAATTATAGGGATATAAAATTATTATTCATAATTAATCTTCGACTAGGTTAATTATATATAGTTCACTACCCTCTCTACTTCCCGACCGATAATTCTATATAGCCTCGGACGAACATATTAATACTTCTATCCTTTCTTAATTATTACTATATCTACTACTACTACTACTACCCCTCCTCCTCCCCCTCCCCCTAGTGGTAATAGGCCTCCTAAACTCCCTAGTAGTGATGGTCCTACTAGACCTAGGCCTACTAGTGCCCTCGTATGAGTTACATCTAACCCGAATTAAGTCCTCCTAAACTCCTCACGCTTAATCTAAACTAGCGGTCCGTTTACCTTCCCTAGGTTAAAAGTATAATACCTTCGCTATCGCTTAACCCGCGTAGGGAACTAGGCCCTACGTGAGCTCTATTATACTACTATTTAACGCGAGGTCTAGTCCTAGCCCACGTACGAATTCTATATTAAGGCTACTAGTTCCCCACTAAAGCCGGTTATCCGTGCTAAGTAGGTTTACTATATCCTTTCTCTATTATATCGTACGAATTACTAACTAATATTCTACTCTAGGTTAAATCTACGCGGTAGTCGTACGTGAACGGTCTTCTTATTATAACCCGGGGCTAGATCTTCCGCTAGACTTATACGAAGTTAAAGACCTAATATCCCTTTAGCGGCGGAGATTTACGGCTCCCTAGTACCTAGGAAGGATACTACGCGAACTATAAATAGAAGGAGTAAGCAAAGTAATATACCGTACGACGAGTAGGAGAGGCTCGCTAGACCCTAACTAATATTACTACTACTTTACCTCCCCTAAGCGCTCTAGAGGAGCTTACTAATTTAGACGACGATAATAGTAGGGATAATAATAGAGATAATAATATAGGTATAAAGGGTAGGAAGAAGACTAGTACTAAACCGTTTAGTAAACTAGCTTCTAAGAAGCGTAAGGAGTAGTATATAGAAGAGAGTGAATTTAGATACGTTTTCTTATTTTTATTAATTATTTTCCTCGTACACGCCTAATTAATTAGAGATCTTAGGATTAGAAACTAGAAGGTTATAGTAGATTATAGTAGTTCTCATTTTCTAAAATATTATTAATTTTATTAGGCTATCGTACGAGCTATACTAAGTAGTAGGTTTTGATATTTTCTAGAAGGTAGCAGAAATAGTAAGGCTATCGTACGGACTATATTAATAAGGAAAATGCAAAATAAAACGCTAGAAAGCTAGAGTATTTTTAGGGGGGTATTTTTATCTTTTAAACGTAGCACAAAACGTAGCAAAAGTAATATAGATATCGTACGGACTATATTAATAAGTAAAACGTAAACTAAAACGCTAGAAAGCTAGAGCATTTTTTTAGGGTTTTTTTAATTTTTTTAAACACAGTATAAAACGTAACCTAACTAGCAAAACTATCCTCTCCCTACTCACCACTTATCCTCTAGATCGTACGTTATATCCCTATTATTATCCGAGCTCGAAATAGTGATCGGATCGCCTTCCTCTCCTACATTAGGGATTTAAATTAGATCCTAGCTACTAGATCCACTTCTAGAAGCTATAGGACCGCTTACACTACTACTAGGATTTAGTAGTACCGGGGAAAGAGTAGGGCGGACTACGCGCGGGCGTATAGTATTACCTAGTTAGCTATCTCGTACGGAGCACTAATACGCCTTATCCGGCTATTTATAATTACTATAAGCACCACTAAAGTAACTAGGTATACGGACGCAGAAGGGGAAAGGTCTTCGTACGTCTATCTCTATATAATAATTATAATCCTAAATTAGTAAGTATCCGCGGGACTAGATCAAGAGTGTATTAATATATAATACCCGCTAACTTACTAACTACTAGCTATAAAGGGCCCCTAGAGTATATATAATATTAAACCTAGGTATAGCTAGTAGCTAACGAGATAATTAACCGTACGTAAACTAATCTAGTTCGTTACTAGTAATTAGTAGTAGGTGCTAGCGTCTATTCTTATCCCTCTCGCACTAGGTAATTAGCTAGTTTAGGTACTAAATCTAGACTATTACTAGCACGTTACGAGGAAGAGGGCTAGGGTAGAGGGTGCCCTAGCGGGCGAGAGTAGAACCTTAGTTCTAAGAATTCGAGGGGACTAGGCTATTATATAAGCACACTAGTTAGCTAAGTAGTGTCTTAGTTAGACTTAAAGGGGTCTATATACGAGCTTATAATACCGATCTTTTTCTATGAAAAGGGTCGAGTGAGAGTATAAGGGGTAGTTATACGAGAGTGGTGATAAGGATATTAATAGAAGTAAGGTTATTAATATTAATTTATACCTAGTTAAAGATTTCGTGTAGGTATAAGATCTCTCTGCTAGGTTTTAGAAGTATAGTATATATAAAGGAGAAGGAGAGATTAAATTATATAACGGTTTTATAAGGCGATCTCTCTAGGTAACTTCCGTGAGTAGGTAAACATAGAGATTTCTAGGATATTAGAGGCTGCCTAAAGCGGAAGGTTCTATTATAAATATCTGAATGCTTCGGAAGTCCGCACTTTACTCCTTCGTATAAGTATAGTACTAAATTCTACTAAGTCCTCTATCGTCTACCTCCCACAGGCATCGTATAACTAGTAGCACCCTTAATTAATGAGTTCTAGTCTAAGAGAAGTAAGAGTTAATAACTATCTTAATCTCAGAACTAAGTAAGAGCTACTTCCTTTATCTTAGCGTATCGTACGACTAGTGGATTTTCCCTCTAGTACCTTTTATCTATAGTAGATTATATTATATACGCCTAAGTTAAATTATTATATTCTCGCGTCCTAACGATTATTCTAGTCTACCTATAATCTTATTATTCTTTAGAATAGCTGATTTACTCTCTATAGTATCCCTATCCTATAGGGGTATCCGGGATGCGGGTGTATCCTACTTAGGGTTAGTTTCTTAAGTATGGGACCCACTTCCCTAGAGAGCCCGTATCCTAGTTAATTTTAGCTATATATCCCGGTTAGATTAAGTAGTCGTATAGACTTAAGAATTCACTAGTTAGTAGAAGGTGTATTTACTTAAAGTTAATTTAATTTTCAGAATAATTCAATTATTTAAAGGTCCGTCTTAGCGCGGTTAAAGTTAGCGGGTTTTTGATAGGGTGCGACCGGGATAGGTATAAAGTTAGCCTAGCATTAGTTCATTATTATAACCACTCACTTATGTATATAGTAACTTAGTCACGAGACTATAGAAGGGTATTAAGAATTTTAGGGGTCGTGTTAATATCCTAGAGAATCATCTATTATAATATCTAGTCATTCGTAATATCGCCTATTTTAACCTATTTCATTACCACGGTTAGCGTATACGAGTTAGATCGAGTCTAAGATATATATTTATATAACCTAGGTTCCACTCCGCTATATCACCCCTAACCGCCGACTAATTATTTATTTAGCTCCCCGAGTACTATATCATTATATATCGTAAGTGCTAGTATACTATACGACCGAGTCAGATCGTGAAGCATTTACGACATAGTAATCACTTAATCCGACTATCCTATACCCGCGATGTGCAGGAGACGGTGTTAATATAGGCTAGATACGTCGAGGATCCGTAGCTAGTTCTCCCTATATCCGTCTAGCGACCTATCGAAGGCTTAGCCGTTTACACTAATAGGTTATTATGTACTGTTACGATAGATTATAGTTATGTGTGTCGAACCCGAGAGAGTATCTAAAAGCATTAGCGCTATAAGCATAGCTAGTCCGTTAGAGTTAGTGGTCGTGTCCTAGAGCGGGAGTTACCTACTATTTAGTAGGCGCTCTAGGAGGCTATAGAGCACGTTATGTGCTAGCGATTTTTTAACGCCGCCGCCGGATCGCACTACATTTATGTTCGAGAGCCGCCTAGTATATACTAGCGCGAAGAGCTACCCACCCCTATCGACGTGACCACCCGGATTGCGTAATAGCTAGACTAACTATAGCTAGATTCTTAGAGTAATAGTCACACGACTATCTAGCCTGGCGAGGTTAACGAAGCGAATTCATAGCTACGTTAGACACTATAGGCCGAATATCTATAGGGGGTTAAGCCCGGTAAGCTACTCGATACTATCGCGACCCCGGCCGAGGATATAGACGGTATCGAGGCCGTGGCTTTTACGATCTAGATTACCATAGCAGAGGTTACCTAGATTAGTCAGGAGATTACTAAGGCCACCGGTAATACTATCCGTAGTGACGCTACACGCATTAAGAAGGGCTAGAGTGTCGGTAAGCCATTATAGGTATATATAGATCCGGCTAGCATCCAGAAGCATATCGAGCTATAGCGGTAGATTTTAATGTTTTTTGTCCGAACCTAAGCCCTACACGATTAGGATAGCCCCCGGTACTAGTTCACGCGCCGCTAGAGTCGTGCGTAGGGATAATTATAGTTAGTCGCCTAGCTAGAGACCGACGCCCGTCGTAGCGTAGTCGCGAGCCCGACGATAAGGATCCACCTAATAATCCGTGGACCCTATTGTAGGCTGTATGTATACATTTTTACGTGGAGCTATTAAACTAACGGGTATCTATACACGAGTATAAGTGCGCGTTAGTGTGTGCACTAGCCGTGTTAGGTTAGTCCCCCTAAGGTTAGCGAGACGCCGATAGTTATCCGCCGGTGTTATCGCGGATGATTAAGATTACCCGATTTATAGTACTCCACACCGCCGTCCGGTTAGATCCCCATAGCCACGAGATCGTGATGTATTTACGTGGCCGTGCTGCTTAGGTAGATTAGTTCCACGATAGCCCGTTAGACGACGAGGAATATATATTTATAGAGCCGGAGGGTCGAGCAGGAACCCTAAGTGCCCCTAGTAGCCCCCTATTACCTAGCAGCGATTCCGGCATAATTCATTTTTCGTAGCCCTAGCGGTACAGTGGCCGTTAGTCGTTTACCGATTAGGTCACGCGGTAGGTCGATTCGTTCATAGTGCGTGGCACCCGGGGGCCTATATAATAGATGTTAGATTTACGCTCGTATAGTTTAAAGATCCATAATAACAGCACGACGCCCGGGCACGTTACGTAGATAGGTCGGGATAAGTTATTATACAAGGATATCGTATTCACTATAGGCGATTTCCGGGGGTTCACGTACGGGCTAGTCAAAGTCACGCGCTAGATATTATAGGGCTAGTTATTATTAACTAGCGAGTCCACCGAGATCCCTATTATCCCATAGGACTAGCTACCCGACGATCCTACGTAGGCTAAGGCCGGGTAGAGTTTTTTAGATGATAGTCATACGCGATAGCTAGTGGCTAGTGCCACATAGCTAACCGGCCGGCTCGGATAGGCCGACCCGCGTTTTAAGCGGTTTATCCACATATCTACCGCTGAGTTAAACATAACGGCTATCGACTAGTACATAAGTCGTGTTATAGAGTTTCGCGAGAAGTTAAGTATATTAACCTATGTTACAGCCGGTTAGCCCGCGCGTGCGCCCGAGTTATTAAGTTTACGATATCGGAACACCGAGGGTGTAGTGCGGAACGTGTTTATTAAGGACGGCATAGTAGTACTAGCTAGCAAATACTATAAGGGGTTTTACGCTAGTAACGATGCTAAGATTATCCACCGGTATTTACCGCGCGAGGTCGGCGAGTTAGTGGTATAGTATTTATAGTTAGTGTTACTATTCGTTGAGTGATTACAGCGATACTAGCACCGGATCCGTAGCTAAGGTGACGAGACCGGTAATAATTAAGACCGCACCGTACGGTAGTGGGCATATATTTAGTCCCCCGACCCGCGCACCGGGCGAGAGTGGATATCAGAGCGGTTCCGTGATATATTAAAGCGGGAGACGGCTATCGGGTTACACGGGGCGTCGTTAACTATTCCCGCGTACTGTAATATTACGATTAGGATCAGTCGGCGGTATTTACGCGAGTCTAGTGTGTTTCCCTAGAATTAGCAAGAGGATAGCATAACGGAGGCGCCCGTTAACGATATAGATAATAAGGATAGGATAGACCCGGAGCGATTTACGGGTTATATTACCGATTTATAAGTAGCGCATTCGTCCTATATCGCCGGTATGATTTATAGCCGGGAGGTCACGGAGTAGGCCGGCACCACGGCGCACCGGTGAGAGCTATTTTAGTTATCTAGTACAGATTAGCATCGTTTTTTGGGGTTCCCGAACGTAGAAGACGGGCTAGGTTAGATTATTAGTAAGCGGAAGTGTCTATTCGACGAGGAGGCCTAGGCGTAAAACCACCGGCGCCGATACTAGTTATCGACCGTGGATATATATAACGTGATGCAGAAGATAACGGGTATAGAGAATATTATATTCCGAGGTAACTAGGCGGCGGTTATCTAGGCGATCTAGCGCGGGGCTAGTCCTATCGTGGCCACGATGCCTACGGGCGGGGGTAAGAGCATATACTTTGTTACTAGCATTCGTAGCCGGAGGGTTAACGGTGGTGGTAGTCCCGCTAATCGCATTACGTTCCGATATAATGCGTCGGTGCTAGGAAGCCGGTATATCGTGTGTGGAATAGGGGAGCCGGCGGCCGCCCTAAATATATTCGGGCCCTGCCCCGGGGGGGGGTCTCATAGTTAAGGAAGTGGGGCGAGGGGGGGGGGGGCATGAT